>CM034151.1:183958841-184155782 GCA_019776745.2 Taxus chinensis
TTAAAAATAGAAAAATGATTATTTGAGCTAGGGAATGAAATTTTCTTTGAGGACAGAAAGTTTAGGAATGTCACAAGGCTCAAATATGTTCCTCAGGGACACGTCAATTCATTCTTCTTCAAGTACTTAGGGAAGAAACAATAAGGAAGACAAATCCCAACTGTGAAGAAGAGAAAACATGGGGGAAACTAAGTTTTTTATGGAACAGAGCACGGGAGACTCAAAATACAAACCCTTAAGAGATTTACATCCTAGGAACCAATTAAAAATGGCCACAAGGGTCAAGCAATCATAACACAGGGAAGGATAGAATGACAAAGGTCGTAAATCAATAAGTTTTCACAGGCACAAATGGGACAAGACAATTTTGAGCACCAACAGGCTGTGCATAGTACACCTAAGGAGTTCCCTTTTCCTTGGTTACTAGCCACATGAAATTGGTGGAGGGTTTTCAATAATTTTTTTCTGGCAAGGAACTGAAACTCTAGAAAATATATGCGATGGGTTGGTGTTTGAGCCTGCAAGCCCTGTTGCAAACCCCTTTCCTGTGCCAAAACGTGAAGCCATGGACTGTTTTAGGCACCCACTAGGTAAAAAATGTGGAAGATTCGCTAAGTTTCTGCATCTACGGCCATGTCAGATGCATTGAGCATGTGGCCACATTTTCTAGGCATGATAATTTATTCTCATTTGTCTACTATGCTAACATTAACCATAACATGAAAGAAATTTTCTTTTATTTACTGAGGTGGTTATTGCTTGGGGTTATTTTGTGGTTTTTCTATCGATTCTCATCTTCTAGGTTATGTTTTTAGTTTCTCTCCTGTATTAACTGCTTCTTAGGATGATCCCTTGCTATATTTGGTTCTGCAAATGGTCTTGGAAGTTGACCTTTCAATTTATCTTATTATTTCCTGTATACCAATGGTTGTAGGGATAATTAACGTTATTCTTGTTTTTACATTTTAAATCATACAAAAATATTAAGGACTAGCTTTTGGGTTCTTTTACGTGAATCTGTGATAAATGCATTTTTTGTCCATTACTTTGAGACTGATATTTGATGCCTTAGGGGATTTTTTTAGACTCTTCATGGGATTTATTGCTGGGGATGGATACTTTAAAATTTAGCCACGTCCCTTATATGCTCACCGTTTGATCATCATGTCTCTCTTTTGATGATGTTTTCTTATGTGAAAATATTGTTTGATAAACCTATGCTAAGTTTGGGAAGGATAACAAGATAATATATGCATTATCTCTTAGGAATAAACACCCCTTCAATGAATATTCAAGTCTATGCAGCTAATAAAAATAATAGAGAGTGCACTGATAAGCTTGGGTTACTGATTTACTTGAATGAGTATTTTTTGTGTCGACTGTGAGTTATTAATGGAGTTGGATAATCTAACCCGGTGTTTATTTTTTTTATAAACATGAGAGATAGTATTATCCTTTGACCATTGGCATTTTGTTTTGAATTCCGATTAGGAGGGGCCATTAGGTTCTGTGAACCTACGTTAGCAAGTTTTTATGGGTTTCTATGTTGTAGTCTAAATCTGGTTTTCCTTATTTTGAGGTTGTGAATCTGAGTATATATCTAACTGAGGGGTAAGCGTGTTCGAGTTATGTGAAATTTTGTTAACTTCTAAACAAGTTTTAGTGTTTTGTACCCTCCTATACTCTCCTCTAACTATATAAAGTCAGTATCATGAGGAAAACATGGTAAATGGGGCTCGGGCTAAAGCTGGTGAATAGATACATTCATATCTATGAGATAAAAAGGTCTAGCTAACTTGGGTGCATGAATCTTAATGAGTAGGATGCATCTTTCTGGCTGACACCTTACCATTTCGTGATAAAATAAGAAGAAATTTGGATAATGGTAAAGTCTTAACTATTACGATATGAGTTTGGTTGATTATCTTCTTTTGGTTGTTATTACGGCTGGGAATAATTTTTTCCATATTTTGATAACTTAAGGCAATCCATTACCTAGTAGGTTGGATAAGGGTGATTACCCTCCAGTTGTTATGAATAGGAAGGATCATGATTTATTTGTGATGATAGAGGGAAGTATTACTTTTGACATGAATCTAGTTATTTACTAATTATAATTACTTTTATTTGATGTGACTAAGGAAAGTTTCACCTGGTTTAAGACTTTGGTTATTCATTACATTCCTAATTGAGAGTTGGAGGTACTTAGGAGTGGCGAGATAAGATAATATGATTATGTTCAAAAGAAATAAGAGAGAGGGTTTTAGTTGTTTAATATAAAGACTTGTGTTTCAGTTGTTTAAGCTATTTGACTCAAACGAGGGTGTTGGAATAAATTAAGGAAGCTTGGGATTTTTGGTGATCTTTTGGAGGTGATATGGCTAAGTGCAATTCATGTAACATCTTCATATGGGTTCCTTTAGGATGGTTTACTAAAATTTTATTGATATAGGATTCAGGGTAATTAAATTGATTGATCTGTAATTTTTAAATCTTTGTAAGACGGTGGCATTAGATTTACTTTAATTGTTTGATTTAATAAATACTGGTTATTCCTTTTATCTTACTTTTAATTGTTGTATATAGCATGGTAAGATGATCTTATGTTGACTTTTCTTTGGAAGGGGAAAATATTGGTTAGTATGTGATGTTAAAGTTCTAACTTTAAATCTATTAGATCATATAGCTTATTTAAGGAAATGTTGATTGATGTTTGAGTATTGGGGTTTCAATCATATATTACATATGATTACATGATTGACATCCCAATGCACTCATCACTTTGTTTCAAACTCATTGGGTCACTGATCCCTACTAGAATGATTGTTAGACTGTTGGTTTTTTTAGGAACAATGTTCATAACAGTGAGAAAATACTAAATCTTCTAGCATGATTAAAGAATTTGTAGAGGTTTGGAGCTTAACACTATTTCATTAAATAGAAGGTTCATTTCATGATATTGTTAATGGTAGCATACTATTCCTATGTGTAGTCTTTATCATGCTCAGTTCTCGCAAACTAACTCAAGCTATAAATGTGCAGATAGCCTTCATGGGTATAAAAGGGAGAGTTGCATTGGTGTTGCATTGAAGCTCGTTTGTTCGTATGTGCTTTATTTTTGTTGAGAGCCTCTAATTTTTTTGGTTTTTTGGAAAATTTGATGGGCCCATTTTGTACTATGGGTAATGCTATCGTATGCGTCTGAAAACGGAACTTGTAAATAATATTGTAAATAATATAACCTGATCACAACTTTGTTTGAGTAATTAATTATATTAATTTTTTTTTGAAAGATAGCTTCACTTGTATTTAACCAATATTTTTACCTTTCTATTTTCAATTCAAACTTCATTAGAATCCTTCGCCACCATTAGGTTTGTATTTCATGATGGATAAAATATGTAACCATGTATAGATTCACAAATAGAGTAATGATAAACGTATATTTGAGTTAAAATTTTGTGTAATAGCTCCCTATAGGTCATGGCATAAATGTAAACCTAGGCATAATAAAGTGGGTTAGAAATCCTTATAAAAGTTATTCAGAAAAAAAAAAAAAAAATAATGTAGTTGTGATCTACTTGATAACAGTTGAGCCATTAAGTGTTCAAAGAAGAAAATTTCTTTTGTAAAGAAATTTTTTATACCTTACACCCCTAGCTAAACTAATGAACATTATTCTCCTTCTCGGTGAGTTCTTAAACAACCTTAAGGTGAAATCAATATTTAGTTTTTGGAAGGTAATAAGGTGATAATAAGTAGGAGGAGACTGATTAAAATACATTCACTCTAGCTCACCCTTTGTAAATCTATTTTGTCTACCTATTTCAATATCCTCGGGAGAATCCTAAATGAAATCTTAAATCCTTATGGTTATATACTTAGCCATTAAAATCTAAACTAATAACTAATGAGGCCTTAAATATGAATCCAATTCGATCTCCTTCCTCTAGCTTCTTCTAAAGAGCTTTGTAATCTCCTCCTATTTGTTGTTTAAATCATTTGATCATCTTTTAGAAATCTTGGCCTTAAGCTATTTAGTCAATAGTTTAAAAGAAATAATTTATCCCTTGTGAAAATAATTGTGCGAATCATTACATGAGTTTTTATAAGAATTTAAGTTAAGAATTAAGATAAGTTTTAGTAGACAAGAAATATTAACAAGACTTTCCTCGTGGGATGCCCCTAAACGTAAGTGTGTTTTGTGTTTGGACTTGTATGTGATGTTATGTCAAAATGGGAAGTGAACAGTTTCATGTTGAGCATCATAGATTTCCTTGTACCTTGGCAGTCAATGTTGTGTCAAGCCTATCATGAGTTGGTGGTAGCCATTGTAATCTCTTGTTGTGTCGTGTAATCTCCTAGTAAGTCAAAAAAAAGTTATCTGAATTTTTCAGTGATTGTATTTATGGGTGTGTATTAGTGGGCGTTACAGTAAACAACTACGAAAATGTTGCTAAAGTAAAGACCTTATAAGAGAACTTCATGCCTATATGGTAAACAACCCAAAGTGATTTCTTGAGTTCCAGAAATTCACAATTGGAATTACAGATGGAAAAATAATTCTAAAGGATGTTGAGATGACATGGATTTCTTCATATGAAATTACATGCAGAGTTCGTGAGGAGTATCCTTCATTGGTTGGTTTCATGAACAAATATCGTCATGAATTTGACAGGGAGAGGGACTTTTTGTTCCGTTTAACTAATTTTGAGAATTTTATTACATTGGTTGGTAGTCTTCCAAAGTTGCAGGAGATCAATACACTCATGAAGCATGCACATGGGAGATTAATATATATTTTGGATTTTATACAGATGATAAAAATGGTATGTCAAAGTCTTGATCTCTTGTACTATTCCCAAGATAGTTTTGATACACCTATTTTTGAGAATTGGAAAGCTTTATTAGATCTTAAAAATCCCAGTAATTATTTGAGATTTAATATCCACAATCACCTCTGCATAAATCTTAATGGGAGGGACATACCACTACACATTTTTCAAAAATGTCAAGATATTACAGGATCGGAACAAGAAGATATTCATGTGACATGTAATCTCTTTGAGTCTCTTATAGTTGAAACAAGAATAAAGCTTAAAAAAAGTTAGAATCCTTATCATCAGAAATTACAGAACATTTCTCTAAAGATAAAATTCTTGAAGAAATGGGGGTGATGAATACTAATTTTTGGAATGCTGAAGGTGCTTGTGCAGACTTTGTAAGAAAGCATTTCCATAAATCCATGGGTACAATAATGGAACATTTCACAAAGAATTTAGAGGTCAAGGGTATGGAAATCAAAGGTATACTGAATGTCCATTTATTAAAGTCTCAATTAACAAATTTTGAAACAATAATGATAAACCAATATAAAAATTTAGAGGAACCTTCTAAGAGTGGTGTTATTACAAGGCTCTAGTGAGGAATCTATCAAACTATTGTCTTACAAGAAGAAATCATTGAATATTTAAGATTATATGAGTTATGCTAAACAATGATTTTGGGGTCTGTGGAGGACGAAAGGGGTTTCAGTGCTTTATCACTTATAAAATCAAAACTGAGAAACAAGTTGGATAAAAATATGGAAAGTTACATCAGGTGTTATGTTTCTCGCTACTCCATGGAAAAATTTCCTTTGGATAGAGAAATTGCACATTGGAATTTCCTTTCTGAAATAAGAGGTGTAAATAATATAGATACAAGTACAACTATTCCCAACAATGAGACTGGAATTGGTGTGTCGTCACACTCTACAGAAGAGAACATCGACTTTGAAGAAGCTATTGATAATGGATTATTTCATCTTTAAATAGGTATCTCCTTGACCTTACTTTTATTATTTGACTGTGGTTATTTATTCATTTATTAACTCTACAGATAAAAATATTGACTATGGTTATTTATTCAATTTCATATTAACTCTACAGATGCAAATATTGACTAAGGAGGCTTTTTTATCAAATTTTGTTTCAGCTCTTATTATCATTAAAGATGTTATGTGTATATATATTTATATTTATTTAATTACAATTATTTATAAAAAAATATGTTTTATATAATTAGTCTTTTGGATTTGTTGAATACGAAATTTTTTTTTAAAAATATGTTTGTTATATGCATTTTTCACACACTAATTTGCAAGACATTCAGAGTTTGGATCTGCATATTATTCCACTATTATAATCTTCAATACTTCTACTGTCCATACATGTACAAGTTATTACTTGCATTTTTCTTTAATATTTTGTTTCTTTGTTAATCCAATCAATCATTATTTCATTTATTTTTTTTAAAACGTGGTTTTCATCCATCCTAGGAAGCTCTCACTTCTCGGGACTGACAATGTCAGGAAACTCATCCATCTATATATTAATCTATTTCTCGTGTTGATTTTTCTTGAATCGAAGATCTTATAGCATGCAAGATGCTACGAAGGATGATTTCTCATTTTCCTTCCATATGATTTGTCGTAGCCATCTAAAAGACAAGAGGTAACTTAAACCCTATCATATGACATTTCTTGAGTTTTTACAATTATGTTTAATTTATTTTTGTATTTCCAGAATAATTTGATAAATTTTTTACACTTTGTGCGATAAAATCACACATTTGAATTTTACAAGTACAGAGAGGAAGATTTTTCCATATTAAGATGTTTCTTTCATAACCCATTCCAAATTTTCTTAAAACAATTATCCATTATACACTTCATCATCCACTATCGTACTTGAATCTAATGTCATCATCTACATCTTATGTCATCATATCATTTATTCATTACAAGTAGTGAGAAGAAGATTTTGAGAAGGTTTAAATGCAGACCTCATACAAAATTCTAATTTTACAAGTACAGAGTTCTTAAAACAATTATCCATTATCATCATCCATGATCATGCTTGAAGATAAATCTATGTCCACTCAATCCATCATAATCCATATCTATTTTAATGTCTCCATCCACATCTAATGTCATCATAGAAGATGTAAGTCCTAGTTCAATTGATAAGTAGAGCGAAGAAGATTTCTAGAAACCTGATACAAAGTTCAAATTTTACAAGTAGTAAGAAGATGTAAGTCCTAGGCTCCTGACACACTCCAATTATTATTAAATCATTTATTTATCCATTATCATCATGCATGAAGCTAAATGTAAGTCCACACAATTCATCATCATCTATATCTATTTTAACATTCGAATTTTTCTTAAAACAATTATCCATTATCATCATTCATCATCATCTATATCCATTCTAATGTCATCATATCATATCCATTATAATATTTTGAGAAGGTTTAAATGTCTTTTTCCCACCACATTCCAAATTTTCTTAAAATAATTATCATTATCATCATCCAGATTCCATGATCGTGTTGAAGCTAAATCTACGTCCACATACAACTAATGATAATCCATATCTATGATTCTATTCTAATGTCATCATCCACATCTATGCAATCATCATTACAAGTATTAAGACACCTTTTTCATACCAAATTCCTTATTTTCTTAAAACAAATAATTAACCATTATCATAAAGCCATCACATTCAAAGGAATGTATCTAGAAATTCTATACATAATATATAAGAAGATATAAAATTCTAGATTATAAATTATTTTAAATTTTCAAATGCCATCACATTCAAGTTTCAAATTTTAAATCCAGATAATAAATTATTTCAAATTTTCAAACATCATGACCATCAAACTCAAGTTTCAAATTTTCAAATATAGATTATAAAGTATTTCAAACTTTCAAATTTAAAGTTTCAAATTTTCAAATTTCAACCCTCAATTTTCTATACCCCTTTCCCCAATGGCTTCCACTCATGTAGTTATACTCCTTTCCCCAATGGCTTCTCCTCTTATACCCCTTTCCCCGATGGATTGAATATTCCCAAAACTAATCAAATCTTCCTCAACACTGTCTAGATTCTTTACGATCCTTTTTTCTTCCCTTGCCGCATCTACATGGGATAGAAAACTGGGATTTTTAGCTACCTTGGCTTTGAATAAAATTTCAAGGTCGAAGCCATGCTCTTTAATTATCCACATAAGTGTATTGTTTTATTTGTTAACTAAAACAATATTTTCTTGCAAATTTGTTACTGCGGGTAAACTGTTCTTTGCGGTTTCCAAGTGAACTTAAAACACCTTTGCTTGACTCTTAAAATTTTCATATTTCAACTGCACAAAAAAAAGTGATCTCAATTAAACATATTACTAAAATAAGAAAAGGTCAAATTAACAAAAAATATTGTTTCAAAGTGATAATACTTACAACCACTCTATCTCTCTCAGCATTTGCAATTGTTACCAGATCCTTGTGCTTAGACCATTTGTTAAATTATGCCTAGGCTTCAACACTAATATTTTCCAAATTTTTAATGCTTTATCTAAAATATCATCTTTATAGTTGTTGTTATACGTGACAGTCCCACCTCTTACTTGGGTAAGTAAGGAATCAATATTCGCAAGTTGATTCTAGACTGCAACATATAAACTTTCCCTTTGCCAATAATTTTGATAATGACTTATTATTTCATTGATTAGTACTGTAGCCCATCTATCCCATTCTATAAGCTAGCTGATATGAGGTACAATAAACTTCGTGACATGGGATTGACAATCATTACCAATTAATTTTTGTAAAGGAAATTGTAGCAATTGTTCACCATTTATATCTGAAGAAGATGATGTAGCTAGAGAGGTATGGGGGATTTGTAGTTGATCATCAGCTGCTACCTATTTCTGCCTTTGGGTGGCATGATCCTATTTGCAATAAAATAAATCAATATTCAAATAAATAAATCTAAAATGAAAACTAATGAAATTTGAAATTGAAGTATACCTTTTGGCCTTGAATCATCTCATGTGTATTAAAAGATCCTGATGGGTCGTTGCTATCAATGCCCAATTAATCTTCATCTAAATTTATATTATTTAAAATTGATAAGTTCATTGCGCTGGACAAGACACTTAGAGAGAGGGTTGGAATTCAAAAGGAGGAGGCAATGTTTATTGCCCCACTAGGGGCCATAGGAATTGGCATGCTTTTACCAATGTTATTTTTCCCTGAACCTATTGTTGGCATTTTGAATCGTATTGGTGGAGGGGGTGGTTTTCTTGTTTGTACAAAATGTGAAGGAATGCAATGTGCTGAAAAGTGCAAGAAAAATCATCTGAAAAATTGTTAAACTATTAAAACTTGTATTAAAGCAATTAAATCATACCTTGTTGAGGGGTAATGTGTTGCGGAGCTTGAGGTGGTTGTATTGGAGTATTAATTGGCTGTGTTTGAGATGTGTGTGGTTGGTATTTATTTATAGGTTGTTGAGAAGAGACAATTACATGCGACTGAACTGAGTGAGTTGGTGAAGACGATTGACTTTTAGAAGCCTAGATATTGTCCAAAGTTCCTGCAATGTCACCAACAGTCGATTGAATGTCAATTCAATATGGTAAATGGTAAATTGGAAATACAAAATGGGAATTTGTAAATAGTAAATGTTAGGGTATTACATCTATGTCATTTAACAAATTCAAATGCTTGGCGGTTCAGAGATGAGTGAACTTCCATTTCAGATTGTGAATCTGCCGATGCCTTAGCGTGTTGTTGGCCTCTTCCTCTTGATGCAGCTTTTTTTGGTGGAAGGGCCTCCAAAAGACTTTTTTGCAAATAGTCAATATTTAATCAGATTCCACATGAACATAATGTTAGTCTTATGTTGAAATACAAACTTATAATTGTTGCTCTTGAAATGGAATCGAAAAATCCTTCATTGTATCGTCTGTGCAAGTAGGAATTGGTTTGTCTTTTAAATTAAAAAGAGCCTTATAATAAAGGCTAAGGAGATAGTTTGTGGAGTGAATAACTATTTTTTCAGAAAGTCGATGCATTTGTAATGTCAATTTTTATTTTATTCGATAAAAATGTGCACCAATCAATTTTTTTCTTTCTGATAGTTGTAAGAATGTATGTAATATCCTAGTTTGGTATATCCATTTGATGGCCCTGTTAAACAATTATGGCTTGAAAGAATGAAATCATAGCAGTAAGAAAGTGGTGTGCAATTCCTTGTGTATCCACACCACATCTTGATCTATTAACATGAGCTGCAAAAGGCCAAAAAGACAATTTAATTAATATAAAAAACATATTGCAGATTAAAGATTACATATTACATATTACAGTTTATAGATTACAAATTATAAATTACTGATTACAGATTATAGATTACAGATTACAGATAACATATTACATATTATAGATTACAGATTACATTTTATAGATTATAGATTATAGATTATAGATTACAGATTACAGATTACAGATAAAAGGTTACAGGTTAATATAAAAAAATGAAAATTGAGAAATGCCAAAAATCCATTGGAATTAATATTGAAAATAGATTACAAATTATAGATTAATATTGAAAATTGAAAATATAAAATAAAAATTGAAAACAGTTTATACGTACAATCAACATGGAAACTGAAAGTAGATTCGAGGTAACTTCTTATCAGTTTTGACAAGGGTTTCTTTCATTGTGAAAATGGTGTAATTTTTATATGGAATGTTTGTTAAGTGATAAATATCAGCTGTATCAACACCAAATTGAAACATACAACCATCGTCCAGAGTAACAGTAAATAGATTGTCCTCTGTATTGTACGAGGAGTGTAGGTAATTCAGAATGTCATGATCTATTTCAAACTGGGGCATCTTAATGAGCCCATGAAAGTCACATGCATCGAATAAATTCTTGTATTCCGAATTCATTTGCAAAACTATTTGAATGTGGGGGCACAACAAGTTCCTGTAGAGTATCTTTCCCTTCAATAAGGATTGTGGGTTAACTGAATTTTCCAATTGATTTTGGTCTTGAGCTTGGCCTTGGGTTGCACTTGTAGTCATCACTTTACTTGTCCTTGAGCTTGATTGTACCTGAAATTGATTTCTGTAAATGAAATTTTTTGGGATCTGAAGAGTGTAAACGCAATAATGACTGGGGGGAGGGTATTTATAGACAAAATAGGGTTTTGATGCCTTCCTGATGCACAAAAGAAGGTCTAATTATCATGCGTTAGTAAGTGTTCTTGATGATCAACAACAAGGCCTTCTTTCACGCATCAAGAAGCCTTCTTAACAAGCGACAAGAAGCCTTCTTGACACGCGATAGAAGGTCTTTCTATCACACATCAGGAATGCTTCTTGACAGGTGACATCAAGGCATCAACATTTACGAAATTTTTTCCATTTGTGCACTATGTAGTCGCTCTCCCTCAAATTAATAGCAAGTGAAATTTCAGTTCTCAAAAAATGGAAAATTCTCCTTTACGTGAAAGTGGATCCACTTATATTCATTGGGGATTTTCCACCTCAATTTTACCAACTACTAATTAAAATATTGAACCCTGATGTATGGTACACCCCCCATAAAAACATACAATGCACCACATAGATGACCATAAAAAAACATGATGTGGTAAGGAAAGAACCTCTAGAGGGATTTTCGTCAGTGTTGGAGGATTCATAAGATCCATTAGAAGATAGTGTAATATTTTACTAAATTCATTGTATCCCTACCAGAACAAGATCATCAAGGTGGCAACATTATTTTGTATGTTGAGGTGATTTTACCAACCAAATCATTTCATCTGGTTCAATAAGCATTAAAAGTAGAGAAATATAATTTTCATTCCACATTATACGTGTTTTCCCAAACCATTCTATGAAATTCCTAGAACCAAGCCATGGATTACAAGTTAACAGGAATACATACACGCTATTAACATTATAAAGTTCAAGCTCCTCCACATTTCCTCCATTCCATTATATAGTGTTTCTCGGCCACAACAAACGGATTTCTAGGTAATTACATAACAATAGTTAGATTGCAAAGAATTTAACTCATAAGAGAAAGAAAATGTAATAAGAAACAACAATTTGTAGTGTGTATTTTAAATGGTAGTTGAGAAATGTTGAGAAAAATGTCTTTTAACAAAAATCAAATTTAGTTTTTTTGTGTTAAGTGAGAAGTTGAAGAGATCATTGCGTTCTAGAATAACACCTATTTGAAGAGAAGTTGATGGTTAATATTAGAATTATATAAATACTAGATTTTTAATTATATGTTAAAATATATATTTCACATATTATGATTATTGTTTTTTTAAATATATTTAACTTTATGTCATATAGTTAAGGGATTTATATCATGATAAATGATTTAATAAACGTATTTGAAAATTTCTTATATTATCAATGTGCAAACCATGATACTATTCATCTTTATTATTGCTATAATAATATTATTATACATAATTTAGAAGGCATATAAAAAATTCAGATCTTTACAAAACGTGTTTGAGAGCTGTAACTCACCATAAAATTTAAAAAATGTGCACTACTTACCCTTAGTATTTTATGTACGTTATGAACTCTCTATATAGGTTTAAATTTGACGTGATGAAACATTTTTAAAAAAATAGTGGTTATCTACCTTATAAAGGCACTAAGAGGTATGTTGGTTGTCACAATCATAAATAATATAATAAGATAATAATTAATTACATTAGTCAAAACATAATGAAAAACGCAATGTGATTTTCATCGTGTTAAAAAACACAGTGTGTTTTTCAACTTGTCGAAATACACAATTTGTTTTTCAATATGTTGAAAAACTTGTAGTGTTTTTTAATAAGATGAAAAACATAATGTGTTTTTCAACATGATTAAAATCACATTGTGTTCTAGATCATTTTTTGACTGATGTAATTAATATTTAGTGATTAACATACGAAAAACCTTTGTGTTTTTCATCTTGATGAAAAACATAGTGTGTTTTTCAACATGTTGAAAAACGGAGTGTGTTTTTCAGCATGTTGAAAAACACATCCGTTTTCCACACGTTTTCATTTATAAAATTATAAAAATTCAAGTCACACTAGTATGACATTAATATTTGTATTCATATTTGTTAAAATGAACCTTAATAAAATATGTCTTAAAATCCTAACTCAAACATTAATATAAGTATAACTTAAAACTTAATATAATTATAGTTAACCAAAATGAACACTTAATATTATAAGTGTTTGAGATGATTATTAATATTATCGATATGCATAAATAAGTTCTAGATTTGTATCCTGATTTTTTTATCCTAAGAAATTATATAAATTAGAATTAAATTTTCATGTGATCTTCCAACGTTTCGTTGTAATTTCTTTTCTCTTAGCTTTGTTAAATGGAAAAACATTAGAATAAGTTTGATTTTCTGGATTCATTATATTTGTAAATATTATTAATGTTCAGATCATTTGTATATAGAAATATTTTTATTAGTTATTAAATATTGGTAATTTTAAGGTTCTAAATGTATGACGCAAGTTGAAGCAACAAAATTTCTCTGTTGTCATACTCTCAATCTTGTTTCGGTATATGGGGGAAAGTGACTATTGAAAAGCTAGGAATCGGTGCATGCTTAAGGGGCTTGCCTCTTAGGATGCCACATCAATATTCCCATAGTTGGGTGGTAGATTGTACAAAGGTTTTTAAATCTGCCCGCTGAAGAGAAATTATTCATACATGAATTTTCCATGTATATTAGTTTTCTGAAATGTTGTTTTCGTCTCTCTATGTTTTTTTCATATTAGATTATTCGTATTACTTCTATCTTATAACATACTAACTATAATCATATGTTTTTTTTTGCATGTGTGGTGTTGTATTTAGTTACTCTTTTGTATAGTGAACATGAATTCCCAGAGATTCATTCCTCCCCATCTTATTGGTAAAATGAAGATATACAGAAATAAGAGCCTCCACACAAACTGAAGAAGATAATATTTCGTAAAGAAACTCAGAAACTTGCCTCAATTTCATAAAATAGTGCACAATTTATAAATTATATGTATATTTTAGACAGGTTAGTATGTCATTGAATACTATTTGTTTATAATTTATAGTAAATAATTTTTATTCCAATTCAAATGTTTTGCACCATTTCTAAGTTTCAAATAAATTGTGAAAGTTCTAGACAATATAATATTGAGTTTGTACTATCCAAAAAAATTGAAATACATGCATTGTTGGATATTTAAAATGCTACTTATTTCTATTTTTTAATAATATACAGTAACAAAATATAATAAAACTATAGTTGTAGATAATCTACACTACTATAAGTTACTCACTAATGGTAAATCCTTTAAAAAGGTAAAAAAAATAGTCATGAATATTATACATCACCTCCAAGATTAATGTTTTCTATTGATAATTTGCATAATAACCCAAATATTATTTATGAATATTTTATGAAACCAAAAATAATTACAATCCTTAATCAAGTCTCTCTATAAATAATCAATAAATTGAAATTATTTTTTGTTGATAGTCCACAATACACTAGTTTTGAGAACAAAATTGTGAATTATCTAAAATAAATTAGTGTCTTCTCTAAAATATTTAATAGATATTTCACAGTATAATTGTTATTACCAAAAAACAACACCCTCCGATTTTTCATTCCTATGTTATTGAGAAACCGGTGATTTTAGGTAACATTGGATCATCTCTCAATATGTGGGACTTGTGGGGTTGAGATGATCCTCCATAGAATATTGATTCCTTCTCCGAAACTACCTGCCACAAGCTACTCTCAGTGTAGGCAAGGATTTTTAATCCTAATATAACTTTCCAATGGACCAGGGAGAGAGAGTGCATAAAAACCAAAGCCTATACTAAAGCAGTGATACACCAGAAAAGGAGGGTATGATAATAACTTTCTAGTGTGTGAAAAATTGAATCAAAGTGCATACTAGAGGGGACGATAAAAATTCTCCATAGTCTATAAACTACATTCACAATGATATTTCATACACACACAATGATAATGAATCCCTGAAAGAGCATAAAATAGGAACAATATATTTGCAAAGAGGTTGAAGAGGCAAGAAGAATGGAAACAAACACAACATGGGAAGATACATCCACACACTTGCATCTATTGCTTCACTGATATGCATAGTTTAATCTATTATAAAATAAGGGCTTGGATCACCATGCAAGGAGTCCACTGCAAGGGCTTGCAGTTCATTGGCTTCACAAAATCAATGTGACAGATTTTTTCTACACAAAACTACCCTCTTCCTTTTGCAATGAGCCTGAAATTCTTATTTATAGAGTTTTTAGAGGAGAGAGAAAGGGAGAAATGAAAATCCCAAAATCTTCCTTCTAATGACATGAAATATGCCATAAATGATATGAAATGATCATTTTTTTCTTGCAAAATGCTCCCCATGTTGTCCCATAACTTGCAGCAGTAAAAAATATATGCCCATGCTTCATTAAATGTTCTAACAACCACCAATGAAATCATTTTCTAGAACCTGGCCACGTTTTAAAAAAACTCAGCATCAAAACTTCATTAATTTCTTCATTTCTTATTTTTTGTTCATCAGAATCGGAATTGCGATTCCAAAGAGACCAATTTTGTGTGATTTTGCTGATAACTACAAAATTTATGGCTTTCTGAGTGTGAGAAGTTATTTTGAGTTTACCTTGTCGCGTCTACATCGGATAGAAAACTGGGATTTGCAGCTACCTTAGATTTGAATAAAATTTCAGGGTCGAAGCCATGTTCTTTAATTATCCACGTTAATGTATTGTTTTGTTTGTTAACTAAAACAATATTTTCTTACAAATTTGTTGCTGCAGGTAAACTGTTCTTCGTGGTTTCCAAGTGAACTTAAAACACCTTTGCTTGACTCTTAAAATTTTCATATTTCAACTGCACAAAAAAAAGTGATCTCAATTAGACATATTACTAAAATAAGAAAAGGTCAAATTAACAAAAAATATTGTTTCAAAGTGATAATACTTACAACCACTCTATCTCTCTCAGCATTTGCAATTGTTACCAGATCCTTGTGCTTAGACCATTTGTTAAATTATGCCTCGGCTTCAGCACTAATATTCTCCAACTTTTTAATTCTTTATCTAAAATATCATCTTTATAGTTGTTGTTATACGTGACAGTCCCACCTCTTACTTGGGTAAGTAAGGAATCAATATTCGCAAGTTGATTCTAGACTGCAACATATAAACTTTCCCTTTGCCAATAATTTTGATAATGACTTATTATTTCATTGATTAGTACTGTAGCTCATCTATCCCATTCTATAGGCTAACTGATATGAGGTACAATAAACTTTGTGACATGGGATTGACAATCATTACCAATTAGGTTTTGTAAAGGAAATTGTAGAAATTGTTCACCATTTATAGCTGAAGAAGATGACATAGCTAGAGAGGTATGGTGGATTTGTAGTTGATCATCAGTTGCTACCTATTTCTACCTTTGGGTGGCATGATCCTATTTGTAATAAAATAAATCAATATTCAAATAAATAAATCTAAAATGAAAACTAATGAAAGTTGAAATTGAAGTATACCTTTTGGCCTTGAATCATCTCATGTGTATTAAAAGATCCTGATGGGTTGTTGATATCAATGCCCAATTAATCTTCATCTAAATTTATATTATTTAAAATTGATAAGTTCGTTGCACTGGACAAGCCACTTAGAGAGAGGGTTGGAATTCAAAAGGAGGAGGCAATGTTTATTGTCCCACTAGGGGGCATAAGAATTGGCATGCTTTTACCAATGTTATTTTTCCCTGAACCTATTGTTGGCATTTTGAATCGCATTGGTGGAGTGCGTGGTTTTGTTGTTTGTACAAAATGTGAAGGAATGCAATGTGCTGAAAAGTGCAAGAAAAATCATATGAAAAACTGTTAAACTATTAAAACTTGTATTAAAGCAATTAAATCATACCTTGTTGAGGGGTAATGTGTTGCGAAGCTTGAGGTGGTTGTGTTGGAGTATTAATTGGCTATGTTTGAGATGTGTGTGGTTGGTATTTGTTTATAGGTTGTTGAGAAGAGAAAATTGCATGTGACTGAACTGAGTGAGTTGGTGAACACGATTGATTTTAAGAAGCCTGGGTATTGTCCAAAGTTCTTGCAATGTCACCAACAGTCGATTGAATGTCAATTCAATATGGTAAATGGTAAATTGGAAATACAAAATGGGAATTTGTAAATAGTAAATGTTAGTGTATTACATCTCTGTCATTTAACAAATTCAAATGCTTGGCGTTTCGGAGATGAGTAAACTTCCATTTTAGATTGTGAATTTGTCGATGCCTTAGTGTTTTGTTGGCCTCTTCCTCTTGATGCAACTTTTTTTGGTGGAAGGGCCTCCAAAATCCTTTTTTGTAAATAGTCAATATTTAATAAGATTCAAGATGAACATAATGTTAGTCTTATGTTGAAATACAAACTTATAATTGTTGCTCTTGAAATGGAATCGAAAAATCCTTCATTGTATTGTCTGTGCAAGTAGGAATTGGTTTGTATTTTAAATTAAAAAGAGCCTTATAATAAAGGATAAGGAGATAGTTTGTGGAGTGAATAACTAGTTTTTCAGAAAGTGATGCATTTGTAATGTCAATTTTTATTTTATTCGATAAAAATGTGCACCAATCAAATTTTTTCTTTCTGATAGTTGCAAGAATGTATGTAATATCCTAGTTTGGTATATCCGTTTGATGGCCCTGTTAAACAATTATGGCTTGAAAGAATGAAATCATAGCAGCAAGAAAGTGGTGTGTAATTCCTTGTGTATCCACACCACATCTTAATCTATTAACATGAGCTGCAAAAGGCCAAAAAGACAATTTAATTAATATAAAAAGCATATTACATATTACATATTACATATTACAGATTACAGATTACAAATTATAAATTACTGATTAAAGATTATAGATTACAGATTACAGATTACAGATTACAGATTACATTTTATAGATTATAGATTATAGATTATAGATTATAGATTACAGATTACAGATTACAGGTTAATATCAAAAAATGAAAATTAAGAAATGCCAAAAATCCATTGGAATTAATATTGAAAATTGAAAATATAAAATGAAAATTGAAAACAGTTTATACGTACAATCAACATGGAAACTGAAATTAGATTCGAGGTACTTCTTATCGGTTTTGAAAAGGGTTTCTTTCATTGTGAAAATGGGGTAATTTTTATATGGAATGTTTGTTAAGTGATAAATATCAGCTGTATCGACACCAAATGGAAATATACAACCATTGTCCACAGTAACAGTAAACAAATTGTCCTCTGTGTTGTACGAGGAGAGTAGGTAATTTAGAATGTCATGATCTATTTCAAACTGGGGCATCTTAATGAGCCCATGAAAGTCACATGCATCGAATAAATCCTTGTATTTTGAATTCATTTGCAAAACTATTTGAATGTGGGGGCACAACAAGTTCCTGTAGAGTATCTTTCCCTTCAATAAGGATTGTGGGTTAACTGGATTTTCCAATTGATTTTTCTCTTGAGCTTGGCCTTGGGTTGCACTTGTAGTCATCATTTTACTTGTCCTTGAGCTTGATTGTACCTGAAATTGATTTCTGTAAACAAAATGTTTTGGGATTTGAAGAGTGTAAACATAAAAATGACCGGTAAGAGGGTATTTATAAGACAAAATAGGGTTTTGATGCCTTCCTAACGCACAAAAGAAGGTCTAATTATCATGTGTCAGTAAGGCTTCTTGATGCTCAACAACAAGGCATTCTTTCGCGCGTCAAGAAGCCTTCTTAACAAGCGACAAGAAGCCTTCCTGACACGCGACAGAAGGTCTTTCTATCACACGTCAAGAATTCTTCTTGACAGGTGACATCAAGGCATCAACATTTACATAATTTTTTCCATTTGTGCACTATGTAGTCGCTCTCCCTCAAATAAACAGCAGGTGAAATTTCAGTTCTCAAAAAATTGAAAATTCTCCTTTACGTGAAAGTGGATCCACTTATATTCATTGGGGATTTTCCACCTCCATTTTACCAGGTGCTTATTAAAATATTGAACCTTGGTGTATGGTACGCCCCCATAAAAACATACCATGCACCACATAGATGACCATAAAAAAAACATGATGTGGCAAGGAAAGAACCTCCAAAGGGATTTTTTTCATTGTTGGAGGATTCATAAGATCCATTAGAAGATAGTGTAATATTTTACTAAATTCGTTGTATCTGTACCATAACAAGATCATCAAGGTGGCAACATTATTTTGTTTGTTGAGGTGATTTTACCAACCAAATCATTTCATTTGGTTCAATAAGCATTAAAAGTAGAGAAATCTAATTTTCATTACACCTTGTACGTGTTTTCCCAAACCATTCTGTGAAATTCCTAAAACCAAGTCGTGGATTACAAGTTAACAGGACTACATACATGCCATTAACATTATAAAGTTCAAGCTCCTCCACATTTCCTCCATTCCATTATATAGTGTTTCTCCACCACAATGAACAGATTTCCAGGTAATTACATAACAATAATTAGATTGCAAATAATTTAACTCATAAGAGAAAGAAAATGTAATAACAAACAACAATTTGTAGTGTGTATTTTAAACGGTAGTTGAGAAATGTTGAGAAAAATGTTTATTTAAAAAAATCAAATTTAGTTTTTTTGTGTTAAGTGAGAAGTTGAAGAGATCATTGCATTCTAGAATAACACCTATTTGAAGAGAGGTTGACGGTTAATATTAGAATTATATAAATACTAGATATTTAATTATATGTTAAAATATATATTTCATGTATTATGATTATTGTTTTTTTAAATCTATTTAACTTTATGTCATATAGTTAAGGGATTTATATCATGATAAATGATTTAATAAACTTATATGAAAATTTCTTATATTATCAATGTGCAAACCATGATACTAATCATCTTTATTATTGCTATAATAATATTATTATACATAATTTATAAGGCATATAAAAAATTCAGATCTTTACAAAACATGTTTGAGAGTTGTAACTCGCCATAAAATCTAAGAAATGTGCACTATTTACCCTTAGTATTTTATGTACATTATAAACTCTCTATATAGGTTTAAATTTGACGCGATGAAACATTTTTTTTAAAATAGTGGTTATCTAACGTATAAAGGCACTAAGAGGTATGTTGGTAGTCACAATCATAAATAATATAATAAGATAATAATTAATTACATTAGTCAAAACATAATGAAAAATGCAATGTGATTTTCATCGTGTCAAAAAACACAGTGTGTTTTTCAACTTGTCGAAATACACAATTTGTTTTTCAGTATGTTTAAAAACCTGCAGTGTTTTTTAACAAGATGAAAAACATAATGTGTTTTCCAACATGATTAAATTCACATTGTATTCTAGATCATTTTTTGACTGATGTAATTAATATTTAGTGATTAACATATGAAAAACCTTTTTATTTTTCATCTTGATGAAAAACATAGTGTGTTTTTCAACATGCTGAAAAACGGAGTGTGTTTTTTAGCATGTTGAAAAACACATCCGTTTTCCACATGTTTTCCTTTATAAAATTATAAAAATTCAAGTCACACTAGTATGACATTAATATTTGTATTCATATTTGTTAAAATGAACCTTAATAAAAAAAAAATTAAAATCCTAACTCAAACATTAATATAAGTATAACTTAAAAATTAATATAATTATAGCTAACCAAAATGAACACTTGATCTTATAAGTGCTTGAGACGATTATTAATATTATCTATATGCATAAATAAGTTCTAGATTTGTATCCTGCTTTTTTTTATCCTAAGAAATTATATAAATTAGAATTAAATTTTCTTGTGATCTTCCAACGTTTCATTGTAATTTATTTTCTCTTAGCTTTGTTAAATGGAAAAACATTAGAATAAGTTTGGTTTACTGGATTCATTATATTTGTAAATATTATTAATGTTCAGATCATTTGTATATAGAAATATTTTTATTAGTTATTAAATATTGGTAATTTTAAGGTTCTAAATGTATGATGCAAGTTGAAGCAACAAAATTTCTCTCTTGTCGTACTCTCAATCTTGTTTCGGTATATGGGGGAAAGTGACTATTGAAAAGCTAGGAATTGGTGCATGCTGAAGGTTTTGCCTCTTAGGATGCCACATCGATATTTCCATAGTTGGGTGGTAGATTGTACAAAGGTTTTTAAATCTGCCCGCTGAAGAGAAATTATTCATACATGAATTTTTCATGCATATTAGTTTTCTGAAATGTTGCTTTCGTCTCTCTATGGTTTTTCATATTATATTATGCATATTACTTCTATCTTATAACATACTAAGTGTAATCATATGTTTCTTTTTGCATGTGTGGTGTTGTATTTAGTTACTCTTTTGTATAGTGAACATGAATTCCCAGAGATTCATTCCTCCCCATCTTATTGGTAAAATGAAGATATACAGAAATAGGAGCCTCCACACAAACTAAAGAAGATAAGATATCATAAAGAAAGTCAGAAACTTGCCTTAGTTTCATAAAATAGTGCACAATTTATAAATTATATGTATATTCTAGACAGTTTAGTATGTCACTGAATACTAGTTGTTTATAATGTATAGTAAATAATTTTTATTCCAATTCAAATGTTTTGCACCATTTCTAAGTTTCAAATAAAATTGTGAAAGTTCTAGACAATATAATATTGAGTTTGTACTATCCAAAAAAATTGAAATACATGCATTGTTGGATATTTAAAATGCTACTTATTTCTATTTTTTAATAATATATAGTAACAAAATATAATAAAACTATAGTTGTAGATAATCTACACTACTATAAGTTACTCACTGATGGTAAATCCTTTAAAAAGGTAAAAAAAATAGTCATGAATATTATACATCACCTCCAAGATTAATGTTTTCTGTTGATAATCTGCATAAGAACCCAAATATTATTTATGAATATTTTATGAAACCAAAAATAATTACAATCATTAATCAAGTCTCTCTATAAATAATCAATAAATTGAAATTATTTTTTGTTGATAGTCCACAATACACTAGTTTTGAGAACAAAATTTTGAATTATCTAAAATAAATTAGTGTCTTCTCTAAAATATTTAATAAATATTTCACAGTATAATTGTTATTACCAAAAAACAACACCCTCCGATTTTTCATTCCTGTGTGATTGAGAAACCGGTGATTTTAGGTAACATTGGATCATCTCTCAATATGTGGGACTTGTGGGGTTGAGATGATCCTCCATAGAAGATTGGTTCCTTCTCTGAAACTACCTGCCACAAGCTACTCTCAGTGTAGGCAAGGCTTTTTAATCCTAATTTAACTTTCCAATGGACCAGGGAGAGAGAGTGCATAAAAACCAAAGCCTATACTAAAGCAGTGATACACCAGAAAAGGAGGGTATGATAATAACTTTCTAGTGTGTGAAAAATTGAATCAAATTGCATACTAGAGGGGATGATAAAAATTCTCCACAGTCTAGAAACTACATTCACAATGATAATGAATCCTTGAAAGAGCATAAAATAGGAACAATATATTTGCAAAGAGGTTGAAGAGGCAAGAAGAATGGAAACAAACACAACATGGGAAGATACATCCACAAACTTGCATCTATTGCTTCACTAATATGCATAGTTTAATCTATTATAAAATAAGGGCTTGGATAACCATGTAAGGAGTCCACTACAAGGGCTTGCAGTACATTGGCTTCACAAAATCAATGTGACATATTTTTTCTACACAAAACTACCCTCTTCCTTTTGCAATTAGCCTAAAATTCTTATTTATAGAGTTTTTTAGAGGAGAGAGAAAGGGAGAAATGAAAATCCCAAAATATTCCTTCTAATGACATGAAAGATGCCATAAATGATATGAAATGATGGTTTTTTTCTTGCAAAAATCTCCCCATGTTGTCTCATAACTTGCAGCAGTAAAAAATATATGCCCATGCTTCATTAAATGTTCTAACAACCACCAATAAAATCATTTTCTAGAACCTGGCCACGTTTTCAAAAAACTCAGCATCAAAACTTCATTAATTTCTTCATTTCTTATTTTTTGTGCATCAGAATTGGAATTGCGATTCCAAAGAGACCAATTTTGTGTGATTTTTTTTATAATTACAAATTTTATGGCTTTCTGAGTGTGAGAAGTTATTTTGAGTTTACCAGGGATTTCTTGACTTTAAAGGGACTAGGAATTCAATTTCTTACATAGAGAATTTTGTGCCCTTTCTGATGGTTTGTTTCTTGCAAAAAGCTCCCCATGTTGTCGCAGAACTTGCAGCAGTAAAAACTGTATGCCCATGCTTCATTAAATGTTCTAACAACTACCAATAAAATCATTATTCTGAACTTGGCCACATTTTCAGAAAACTCAGTATCAAAAATTTATTAATTTCTTCATTTCTTGGTTTTTGTGCATCAGACTCGGAATCACGATTCCAACAAGACCAATTTTGTGTGATTTCATTATGATTACAAAAGTTATGGATTACTAATTGTGAGAAGCTATTTTGATTTTACCAGGGATTTATTTCCTTTTAAGGGACTAGGAATTCAATTTCTTACATAGAGAATGGCGTGCCCTTTTTGAAAAGTCAAATTTTGTGAAAATCAGAGCTCTAGATCAAAATTTATGACTGTTTGAAGTTTGGGGATCGGGCATTCCACTTTACCTTTGTATGGCAGGTATGCGGCTTTTCAGGGAGCTCATTTCCCTAAAGGCACTCAGATCGTATGGGAAAAAAATTTCCACCTTTTCCGATTCCTTCTTTGTGTGGATGTTTTAGTGATTTCGGGTCCAAGCTGCACAAGTGTCCCGCGTGCTGTCCAGTCCTCCCTTTTCCGCATCACCCGATTCAAGATTTTCTATCCCACAGGTTCACCATTGACCAAGCCGTGAGGGTAATTCAATTTTGGTCTAGCCACTTTGCTTTGAGTGTGGTGATTTTGGATTTTCGGAGCCCGCCCATACTTTTCTCCCAAATGTCTTGCAGACTGCGCCTGACAAAAAATTTCAAATTTTCCACATTTCCCTTGCTTGCGGCTATTTCAGATTTTTTGGCCCCAAATTTCCTAGACACTTTTTTACACCATCTCTGACATTCTCTGAGTTTCTTTCTCGTGTGGCGAAATCAGTGATTTCAGGCCCGACTATCCCACATGTTCCTGTGCATCCTGGGACGCGCCGATTTGATTTTTCTGCAAACCACTATTATCTGAGCATTTCAGCCACAAACTTGGTACAACGAACCCTAGTATGGTCTGCATTGGTTCCATCCACAGCCCCCAGACCCGCAATGCACTAAAACAAGCCCTTGAATTCATTTTTTCAAATTTTTGTCAATTTTCACTAACTCCTTAGATTTTTCTTTTGATAGGGAGTTTATAGAAAAGCCAAAGGATACCTTAAAACTTGTTTTTGGGTCTTGAACAATTTCCTCTTGCTCAAGCATGAAGATATTGTGCAAGTTATCAAAATTACCTTGGGGGGTGAATTTGGGATAACAATAATAAAAGTAAAATTTAGGAAATTAAAATATCTATATTCATAATATCATATAAGACAAACTATTATATTTGGAATATCCATATTTTTAAAATTTCATTGTGGAGAAATCACATTTTTCAATTTAAATGTTTTGAAATATCTATATTCTTTAATTTCCATTTGTAAGTTCACTTTTTAGAAAAACATAATTATAAATGTATAAAATTTAAGGGTTTTATTTTTTTCGCACTATATATGAAACAACACTTAATACCTTGCTTAACTCTTATTGTTAATTACACTAGGCAAGGGTGAATATGCTTTATATTTTCACACATTTTATTATTTTATTAGTGTTTAATGATTATGTTTTGGCATGCATAAATGTATATGTATATTTTAAAGATGTTATTAATATTTTATTATTGTAATTTTCTAATTTCTAACTTAAGTTTTAAATAAATATGTTTATGTTTATTTAGTTTTTTTATTTTTAGTTAAATCTAATAATTTCTATTTTAAATACAACATTTTTGAAAATATAATTTTTTAATTAAAATAATAATCATAAAATATATTATTATACAATGTGAATTATATTTATAAATGTAAATGTTAAATTATTTATTAGAAGTTTCTCTCAAAATTGATTAATTGTATTTGAAATAATATTAAAATTGTAAACAAAAAAAATTATTATTAAAATTATAATATTGTAAAAGTTTCAAAATTGTTAAATAGTTATAATTAAAATCTATGGACATGCATATGAATTTATTATTATTGGGAATTATCATTAGAATTGTGGGAAATGTCACAATTATATAAAAAAATAACTTTTCATTGTGGATTTTGTCATAATCTTTGTCACACTATATTTATTCAAAGTCTTTGGCACATTATCTTAATTTTGTCACATTATAGATTATCATATTGTGATATGGTTGTACACTAGAAGTAGTAGATAGTCCTGTAAATTGTTGTTTCTTGAATTAGCCAAAAATTCAGATAGTTCCAATGAATTAACATGGTATTCATGTTGATGATGATCAACCACAACTGAAAATTCATTTTGAAAATTATGAAATAATTGTTTCAGTAACGATGCCAACTACATGTAATAATTGTTAAGATGGGAAGGAGGACCGAATGGAAAAGCATGTATGATCTTCTTGTCCAAGAGATAACAGAGGAAAAGATTCAATTTTTGAATGAATACTTGGAGTGGACCACAATCGGGGATAAGCCTAAAATCAACCTTTGTGTAGCCTTCCCACTTGCAAGACTAGAGGCATTTTTAATGGGAGAAGGTTTTGTAGATAGTTCTAAGACTAATTTCTTCTACACACATCACAAAGTATCCAATATAGTTGACCCTAAACAACATAAAATGAAGAAATATTCGAGGTTCGAACCTTTTCTACTAATTCTTTTTTGTATGTGTTATTCATTAACATTTGTGTAACATTTTGATGTTAATGTTTTTAATTGTAGTTACTAGTGTTCATATGGTCTCGAGGACAATATAAATACGCTGAAAATAGGTGAAAGAGTGAGCAATCATCAAATTAAAATAGTTATCCAATGTCACTTCAATGTGAAGGTTTTTTATGGGATACCAACAATGGTGATAATAATATACAATAATTTGTTTCACTATGATATAAATGGTGAGTGTTGTCATGGTTTTAATGAAACTAACTTTAATGACCTCTGTGTTGTTGTTGCCACATACTTGTAAATGAATGCAAAAGCTACATTAAGAGTCTTCTATTGATGGGTGTTTCCGTGGACACATTGTATGAAAAACATATAGAGGATAGATCCTTAGTGGGTATATTGAGCAAGAGGGACCAATTCCTAACAAGAAAGGATTTGATGAATGCATTTAAATGAGTTCACTCTAAAAGGTATAAAAAGAAAATTGGTGATGCCATGAGTGTGAAATTATGGCATGAGGAGGAAAGAGACATTTTTTTCTACTATCAACGGCCAAATGGAACCACTGTTCCATTCATTATGGGGTTACAAACACCATGGATGTGTGAGATAATTTTTCATCATTTGCACAATCCCATAATGTCAATGGATTTGACATTTTCTATGAAAAAATATCATGTAAGTAATTGAAATGAATTTTTAAATGATTCATTATTTTTGTATCATTAATAATATTCCCTTCCTGTTACATTAAAATCCATGCTAACCTTTGATTCTATATTCCTTGTAGCACTAATTATACACATTACTTGTTTTCAATGAAAAAAAAGGTTGGGTTGACTATAGCATGGGCGATTTCATCGAGAAATAATATTGAAGACATTTATGGGTGGTTGGAGGAAGTCCATAAATGTGGAAATCTTCTTCATGATGATTGGAAGATCAATTCATTGATTATGGATGATGCTTCAGTAGAAATCCAAGCCATCAAGTGTTTTTTTGGTTATCATGTATTGTTATGAATATAACATGTGCACAAGGCATGGTTGAAAAACGTGCACTGATTTGTAGCAAGGAGTTGAGGTCAAATATTTTCAAGAGACTAGGTACCATCATGTATGGTACAAGAATCCGTAGAGATCAAACCTTTCGAATGATTCAGGAATTCTTCAAAAAATTCAAAGATGAAACTTAGTTCTTAGAGTACTTGAAGAAGAAATGGTGTGAGAGAGAAGAACGTATCGATGAGTATGAGCCTTCACGTGTTTCTTTCTTAATTTTCATCTGCAATAATTACTCATGGTTCATAGTGTCACTGATATCCAATCTGTGTGACTTGATAGCTATGTGCGAAACAAATTTTAGGAACTTCACCCACGCAAATCAAGAAACAAACCCATCCATCTAGGTCTACCATTTTTTTATGAATACCAAATACTTGTGTGATAGACAAAAAATGCACTCGCTGGATGCACCATTTATTCTACACACTTGTGTGAGTGTTATGGCCATTTTACAAACACAAGAGAAAGTTTCAACAATCTGGATTCTTGACCAACTTCAAAAAAGAAAGATAACTATTAACAGTGGTTGAGAGAGAAAAAAGTATTCCAAATACATATTACATTGAAATTCAACCTGATGGCCATGAAATGTGGGTGAGGAGGCAAACAACTTAAAACACATTGTATTTGGTACGAAAATGTTGTGCCTTAGACGTATCTGAATGTGCCTCTAGGATAATAGAAGAAACACATGTAAGAATGTGTTGAAGGCATTGGAATTTCATAGGTGAAATTTTTCGATGTCATCTTTTCAAGCACCAAAAGTGGCAGGTAATTTAATGTCATTGTATGTGCCAAATAGCCATGTAGATTTTTAACCATAAGTCATAATGAAATAAGCATCGTTTTGTAATTTTTTTCCATTGACGTGTAGGATCCAGTGTAAATCTGGAGAAAAGCACAGTAAATGAATACAATTTCTTGGACGGCCCCTCCTGACCACATCAAGTAACAGAAGTGACATGCAATTTAATGTCATCATATGTGCTAAGTATCCATGTAGATTGCTAAGAATAATTCATAACAAAATAAGAATCATTTTTTTATTGTTTTCCATTCACATGTAGGAGCCAATGCATATGTGGAGACAAGCATAGTAAATTAAGACATGTTCCTAGATGGCCCCTCTTTTCCACATCAACAGTCACTAACACTTAATGGTAAGTTAGTAAGGCCTTTAAGTAGGCAACTGATGTGAATGATATTTATCAATACACATTTACGATTAGGCGAGAATGTGTATTCATGTGTAGGAAAAAATGTGTATTCTCAATCGAATGTTATGAATTAGTGTTGTAGCTAAAATATTTCGTTGTCCGCAGAACAATAGTTAACATGTAAGGTTAGTATGAGGTTGGTTTTCAATTGTACAATGAGATTGAAAAACCCACTATATAAATAAATAAATTTCTATATTGTCTTATATGTGATAGGCACTCCTGAAACAATTGGGTCTGGTGGGTTGGTGGGCTGGTTCTTGCATTCTTCAAAGTGTGGAAAAATAAAGTATGTTTTTCAGCGCGTTTAAAAACATATTGTGTTTTTCAACACTTTCAAAAATGTAATGCCGTTTTCACCAATGTAAAAACTATGATATTTTTCCACCTTACGTAATTATCATGTGGAGAAGAATTTTTTTATTCAAAAGTGCAGAAAAACAAAGTGTGTTTTCTAGTGCATTGAAAAACACACTTTTTTTTCACCAATCTGAAAATGCAATGTGGTTTTAGAAAAGGTAAAAACCATGATTTTTTTCCACCTTATTGTAATGATTTAATCCACATTATGTATTTATCATATGGATAAGCATTGTGTTCTTCAAAGTGTGGAAAAACAAAGTGTGTTTTTTAGCGCATTGAAAAACACAATGTGTTTTTTAGGACTTTGTAAAATGCAATCTAGTTTTCGAAAGGGTGTAAACCATGATATTTTTCCACCTTAATGTAATATGTAAGCTATATTAATTATTTATCACATGGAGAAGCATTTCATTCTTCAAAGTGTGGAAAAACAAAGTGTGTTTTTGAGCATGTTGAAAAACACACTATGTTTTTCAACACTTTGAAAAACGCAATGTGGTTTTCAACAAGGTGAAAACCATGATGGTTTTCCCCCTTATTGTAATTGTGTAATCCACGTTATGTCATTATCATGTGGAGAAGCATTATGTTCTTCAGCTTAGTTAAAAACACACCATGTTTGCAGCACTTTGAAAAATGCAATGCTGGTTTTCATCAAGGTGCAAGCGACGATGTTTTTCATCCTTAATGAAATGATGTAATACATATTAAGTAACTATCATAAGGAGAAGAATTGCATTCTTTAAAGTGAATTTTTCAGCATGTTGAAAAGAACAATGTGTTTTTTAACACTTTTAAAAACGCAATGCAGTTTTCGGAAAGGTGTAAACCACGATGATTTTCCACCTTATTGTAATGATGTATTCCACAATAAGTCATTATCATGTGGAGACTAATTGTGTCCGTGAAAAGTGTGGGAGAACAAAGTCTATTTTTTAGTGCATTGAAAAACACATTGTGATTTTTAGCACTTTACAAAATGTAATGCATTTTTTTTGACAATGTGTAAATCACAATTTTTTTCCACCTTTATGTAATGATGTGATTGCAATTTAAGTAATTATCATGTGGAGAATATTTTCATTCTTCAAAGTGTGGAAAAATAAAGGGTGTTTTTTAGCACTTTGAAAAACGCAATGTGGTTTTTGACAACGTGCAAACAATGATGTTTTTCCACATTATTGTAATGATGTAATCCACATTAAGTCATTATCATGTGGAGAAGCATTCTATTCTTCAAAAGTGTAAAAAAAAACT
This sequence comes from Taxus chinensis, assembly GCA_019776745.2. Lineage (NCBI taxonomy): Eukaryota > Viridiplantae > Streptophyta > Pinopsida > Cupressales > Taxaceae > Taxus > Taxus chinensis. Next base: position 183,988,607 of record CM034151.1, read on the forward strand.
TGTGTTTTTTAGCGCGTTGAAAAACACACTATGTTTTTTAGCACTTTGAAAAACACACTGCGGGTTTTTGAGAAGTATCAAACCACGATGTTTTTCCACATTAATGTAAAATCCATATTAAGTAATTATCACATGGATAAGCCCTTGCATTCTTCAAAGTGGAGAAAAAAAGGTGTTTTTTTCAGCACAATTAGAAACGCACTATGTTTTTTAGCACTTTAAAAAACACAATGTGGTTTTCGACAAGATGCAAACCACAATAATTTTCCACTTTATTGTAATTATTTAATCCACATTAATTCATTATCATGTGGAATTTTCTTTTCTTTTCATCTCGTGGAAAAAATAAAGTGTGTTTTTCAGCACTTTGGAAAATGCAATGTGGTTTTCAACAAGGTACAAACCATGATATTTTTCCACCTTATTGTAATGATGTAATACACATCAAGTAATTATCACATCGAGAATCTTTTTGTTCTTCAAAAGTGTTGAAGAATAACACACATTCTAATATTATGTACTCTTATACAAACTAAAATATACTACGCATACGAACACCAAGGTTATAATCTAATTAGTTTAATAATAACACACTGAAATTTGTTAAATTATTTTACAGGTGTTATCATTTTATTAACAAATAGTTAATATAATTTTTAACAATACTCACAATATACATAAGTTTAACATAAAAGAAAGTTTAATATATGTTTAACAATCATCTTTTGATGTCAAACGTTGCATGCACAATGTCATTTTATTACAAATTTGTATATTCATTTATCATTTGTGCCTTTGGTGGGAGTTCTTGGTACATTTTCCACAGTTCATGCATTGGTCTCTATGTGCATATTATTCCATACTTCCTTATGACATTCGTGGATTTTAAGAATAGAATTAAAGCTTGTTACCTGATTTTCGAACACTTTTTTTTCAATTCATGTGTTGTCTCCCAATTCTTAATTTCTTGCTCTAAATCTTGAACTTCAAGCTCCAACTCCATCTGCCTTGAGGAAACATTTCCTACTTTGTTCAATTATTCATTTTTTCTTATAAATCAATTTTTCCAATGTAAGTCTTTCACACTCAGTTTTATAAAACATTGCCTTCTTTGTCACAAGATTCCTTTCTAATTTGATACGCAATGGTGGGGAATTCTAATCTTCTTTTCCAACACCCAAATATTTGTGTGTAGGACTCATTGCATTCTTTCCAAACACATAAGTGGAAATATAAAATGTTTCATAAATTTTTGGTTCCTCAGCTTGTGAAGCCTTGCGCTTTTCACCCTTATTTTCTCTTGCCATCTAGTTACACCTGCATTTAAACAATCTATACTCAAAAAAATATTTTCATGGATGAAATATATGTGAAATTTTAATAAGCATGCAAAAGCCAAGTAGGCATACATGGAAGAAGAACACAACTATGTAACCATAAACCATTAACCATGATCCATAATCCATAATCCACAATCACATTAATACATTAACCAGATACATAGTGATAACATCATCATATATACAATAAATGGATTCTCGCATAATAAGAATAAAAACCATCTAATGCACTATAAACATATTGTAAATCGATAACTCTATGTAATCGATAACCCATAAACCATAAAAATTATTCCATAAATGCTAATTTGTAACCACAAAATATTTCATTGATTAATATAAACCACAAACCATATTTAATATATCATGAATGCAATACTAAATCGTAAACATAAAACACTAGTACATAAACACATTAAATTAACAACATCGTCATATACACATCTATAGTAATCAGAGTCCTCGTAAGCAATGTTATACAATAAATTTTTTTATATCCTTCACTGCCTATTGGAAACAAGAAAAAAATATTGAATCATAAAATCTAATGCACTTCTTCTCATCTCAATGAATGGAATTAGGTGTGATCCCAAGGATGGGGGGCATTAGATGTTTGCATCCAAGTATGGTGCACTCTCACATTTGCAACCAGTACCATATCATCCTAAAATCCAACCATTTAGTAAATAAGTTAACATAGATGAATCATTCAGTTAAAAAAATATTTAAATTAAATCATGCATTACATCTACTTTCCTCTTCATAAGGAGTTTCTAGTCTCATATCTCTAACATCCCATATCGCAAACCCTTTGACACACACTGCCAAAGTGCCTACAAATGTTGTAGGGTAGCGAAACGCAGCTGTGGGAACAATGGCCTTTGAAATTATGACCTTAACAATAAATGGTGGGAGTCTCTTGCCATGACACACCGCATGTGGGCTACTATCACAAATAACTCCTCTTGTAATAACTATATTATTTCACATTAACTTTAGTTCGACCCCATCAGGAAAAACCTGAAATAACAACAATATTAATTGAATTAATAATTTTATCTTAAGTTTACCGAAAAATAATACAGAAAATTGAATGAGAACATTAAATAACTTACTAGTCTAGCTCCCCCCTCTCTCCCCATTTCATCATCGTTGTTTTTCCCCCTCTCCTCATTCCTCCCCTCGTCACCCTCTCTCCTCAACTAGAAATCACTACAAGATATTAAATATTTTACTACAATATTTGAAAAATATTTTTGTCGTTATATAGTATTCCAAAAATTAAAATTGTGGCATTGGAAGTGTAGCTAATCCACATTTTGGTATATTATTGTAATTTTTCCACAATTCATAATATTTATAGGTAACCTCCATGTTTTTAATTGTACATTTTCCACATTTTTTTATGTTTGTAACATTTCTACAATTTTTGTTTTTGGTAGTATTCCTCAATTTTCACCACAATGTAATTTTACTATAAATTAAATCTTTTTAGAAATTCCACAATTTTAAATTTCGTATCTGTTATCAATATTTTATTTGTGGAAATTTCAACAATTTTTTTCTACAATTGTCTTTACCACATAAAACATGTAGGTGGAAGCTACAATTTGATTTCCACAATAATTAATTTTGAAATTATCTTTTAAAAAATGTAGAAAAGTTACTATTAGCAACCAATTTCACATTTTGTTAAAAAAACTTTATGTGGATTATCTAATTAAAAACACACATAAATATATAATTTTATTATTAAATGGGAATATATTTCCAGAAAATAAACATCATGTTTATATATTAAATAATATACTATAAAGAAATGTGTATATCATCTAAATAAATTATTTAACAATCTAAATAACTTTTTTCCTCTAAGTATGCACTCATTTTTTATTTCAAAGAAATATTTAACTACAAAGTAATATAATATTTTAAAATATCAAAAAATAATAAAATAACTTGAAAAAAATTATATGCGGAGAGAAATTTTGTACTATTTATTATAGAAAATGTAAACATGGATGAGAAACCACCACCTCATGGTGTCTCAAATTTAATATATTTTTGGTCTTTATTGACTAGCTCACGTCAATATTGTAATTTCTTCACACATTTCCATTATTATATTTCTCACAAGTTTAATCTTCGCTCACTATCTCCCATATTTTTAAGTTTGTTTCCTGGTCACATGACGCTCCATTTATCTCGATGGTCTTAATGGAATTGATAGATATAAGATCTAAATTTTTGAACAGGAACATGATTATATTGTAGAATATTGGTGTGTGATTTCAGAGGGGTTTGAAAGAAAAGGAAGTTATTAATATTTAGTATTGTCTTGGCATTTATAAGAAGAAATCACAAGAAGAGAGGATCTCATAATAGATGCATTAGTTAGGGGGTGCAAGGATGTGACCGTAAGAACAAGGAACCGTTATCAACGAATAACAACACCCTTTGATTTTCACGAGTGTGTGTGCTTGAGCTCACGATGTGACTAGGTAACATGGGTACTATCTCCAAGTTGTGGGACTTGTTACTTGAGATAGACCTCCAGATAAAGTTGGTTCTTGCTCCTAAACTACATGCCACAATATACTCTAATGTAGGCAAACTATCATATCCTAATCTAAATTTCAAAGGGACTAGGGAAAGAGAGTGCATGAACAAAAATCCTACACTAAGAGTGGTGATACACCAAAAAAGGATGGAATGAGAATAGCTTTCCAATGTGTGAAAAATGGAAGCAAAGTACATACTAGAGAGGGTGATGAGATTTTTCCATAGTCTAGCAACTACATTCACAACAAAATTTCATACACACACAATGATAATGAATCCCTACAAGAGAATAAAATAGACACAATATATTTGTAATGAGGTTGAAAGGGAAAGATGAATGCAAACAAACACAACAATGGAAAAATACATTCACAAACTTGCATCTATTGCTTCATGATATGCACAGTTCAATCTGTTACAAAATACGGGCCTAGATGACCATGTAAGGATTCTAATTAAACGTCCTGCAACACATTGGATTCACGAAACCAAAATGACAGAGTTTTTCTACTCAAAAACTATCCCCCTTACAATGAGTCCAGTATGCCAATTTATAGAGTTTAGAAGAGGGAAGATTAAAATCCCAAAATCTACATTTGAACCACTTGCAATAGGTAATAAATGAAGTGTAATGATGTTGGGTTTCTTGAAAAAGGATCCCCATGCTGTCCCATGGCTTTAAAAAGTGAAAAATGTTTTCTCGTGCTTCATTAAATGCAACTCTAAACACTAATAAAATCATTGTTAATAACCTAGCACATTTTCCTTAAAATATTCAACATAACTTCATTAATTTATGTATTTCGTGATTTTTGTGTGTTGTGTTCAAATTAAATATTCCAATGAGACCAATTTTTTGAAAATCTGTTGAGAATTGCAAAAGTTATGGTCTTCTAAGTGTGAGCAGTTATTTTAAGTTTTCCAGAGATTTCTTGCATTTCATGGGATTTATCGTTTAATTTTATGGAGCTAGAGATGTTTATTTTCTTTTCACCCACCTAATCTCATTTAAAATAATAAATCAAAGTTCGTGCCCTTTTTGAAAAGTCCAATTTTTTGAAAATCGGAGTTCTGAGTCAAAATTTATGACCGTTTGAAGTTCGAGGGTCAAGTGTTCCACTTTCCCTTTGGGTTGCAAGAGGCTCTGAATAATTTTGGTACAAACCCTTAAGATATTTACAAGCTAGGAACCAATTAAAAATGGCCACAAGGATCAAGCAGGCACAACACAAGGAAGGAGAGAATGACAAAGGTTGTAAATCAATAAGTTTTCATAGGCACAAATGGAGTGAGAAAATTTTGAGCATGAATAGATTGTGCATAGTACACCTGAGGAGTTCCCTTTTCCTTTGTTTTTGGCCACATTAAACTAGTGGAGGGTTTTCAGTTCATTTTTTCTAGCAAGGAACTGAAACTCTAGAAAATATATGTGATGGGTTAGTGTTTGAGCCTGCAAGCCCTACTGCAAACCCCTTGCCTGTGCCAAAACATGAAGCCATGGACTGTTTTGGGCACCCAATAGGTAAAAACGTGGAAGCTTCGCTAAGTTTCTTCATCTAAGGCCATGTCAGATGCATTGAGCATGTGGACATATTTTCTAGGCATGATAATTTCTTCTCATCTGTCTACTATGCTAACATTAACCATAGCATGAAAGAAATTTTATTTTATTTAGTAAAGTGGCTTTTGCTTGGGGTTATTTTGTGGTTTTTCTATCAATTCTCATCTTCCAAGTTATGTTTTAGTTTCTCTCTTGTGTTAGTTGCTTCTTAAGATGATCCCTTGCTAGATTTGGTTCTGCAAATGGTCTTGGAACTTGACCTTTCACTTTCTCTTATTATTGCCTATATACCAATGGTTGCAGGGATACTTAACTTTATTCTTGTTTTTAAATTTTAAATCATAGATAAATATTAAGGATTAGCTTTTTGGGTTCTTTTACATGAATCTGTGATGAATGCATTTTATGTCCATTACTTTGAGAATGATATTTGATGCCTTAGGGGATTTTTTTAGACTCTTCATGGGATTTATTCCTGGGGATGGATACTTTAAAATTTATCCGCGTCCCTTAGATGCTCACCATTTGATCATCATGTCTCTCTTTTGATGATGTTTGCTTATGTGAAAATATAGTTTGATAAACCTATGCTAGGTTTGGGAAGGATAATAAGATTGTATAAGCATTATCTCTTAGGAATAAACACCCCTTCAATGAAGATTCAAGTCTATGTAGCTGATAAAAATAATAGAGAGTGCACTGATAAGCTTGGGTTACTGATTTACTTGAATGAGTATTTTCTATGTTGACTGTGAGTTATTAAAGGAGTTGGATACTCTAACCCGGTGTTTATTTTTTTTATAAACATGAGAGATAATATTATCCTTTGACCATTGGCATTTTGTTTTGAATTCCGCTTAGGAGGGGTCATTAGGTTCTGTGAACCTACATTAGCAAGTTTTGATGGGTTTCTGTGTTGTAGTCTAAATCTGATTTTCCTTATTTTGAGGTTGTGAATCTAAGTATATATCTGACTGAGGGGTAAGCGTGTTTGAGTTCTGCGAAATTTTGTTAACTTCTAAACAAGGTTTAGTGTTTTGTACCCTCCTATACTCTCCTCTAACTGTATAAAGTTAGTATCATGAGGAAAACAGGGTAAAAGGGGCTCGGGCTAAAGCTGGTGAGTAGATACATTCATATCTATGAGATCGAAAGGTCTAGCTAACTTGGGTGCATGAATCTTAATAAGTAGGATGCATCTTTCTAGCCGACACCTTACCATTTTGTGATAAAATAAGAAGAAATGTGGATAATGGTAAAGTCTTAACTATTACGATAGGAGTTTGGTTGATTATCTTCTTTTGGTTGTTATTACGGTTGGGAATGATTTTTGCCATCTTTTGATAACTTAAGGTAATCCATTACCTAGTAGGTTGGATAAGGGTGATTACTCTCTAGCTTTTACGAATAGGAAGGATAATGATTTATTTGTGATGATAGAGGGAAGTATTGCTTTTGACATGAATCTGGTTATTTACTAATTATAATTACTTTTATTTGATGTGACTAAGGAAAGTTTCACTTGGTTTAATACTTTGGTTATTCATTACATTCCTAATTGAGAGTTGGAGGTACTTAGGAGTGGCGAGATAAAATAATATGATTAGGTTCAAAAGAAATAAGAGAGAGGATTTTAGTTGTTTAAGCTATTTGACTCAAACGAGGGTGTTGGAATAAATTAAGGAAGCTTAGGATTTTTAGTGATATTTTGGAGGTGATATGGCTAAGTGCAATTCATGTAACATCATCATACGGGTTCCTTTGGGATGGTTTGATAAAATTTTATTGATATAGGATTCAACGTAATTAAATTGATTGATCTATAATTTTTAAATCTGGGTAAGACGGTGGCATTAGATTTACTTTAATTGTTTGATTTAATAAATACCGGTTATTCCTTTTATCTTACTTTTGACTGTTGTATATAGCATGGTAAGATGATCTTAAGTTGACTTTTCTTTGGAAGGGGAAAATATTGGTCAGTATGTGATGTTTAAATTCTAACTTTAAATCTATTATATCATATAGCTTATTTAAGGAAATGTTGATTGATGTTTGAGTATTGGGGTTTCAATCATATATTACATACGATTACATGATTGACATCCCAATGCACTCATCACTTTGTTTTGAACTCATTGGGTCATTGATCCCTAATAGAATGATGGTTAGACTATTGGTTATTTTAGGAATAATGTTCATAACAGTTATTTTTTATGGCTTCATTCTTAATGAGAAAATACTAAATCTTCTAGCATGATTAAATAATTTGTAGAGGTTTGGATCTTAACACTATTTCATTAAATAGAAGGTTCATTTCATGATATTGTTAATGGTAGCATACTATTCCTATGTGTAGTCTTTATCATGATCAGTTCTCGCGAACTGACTCAAGCTATAAATGTGCAGATACCCTTCGTGGGTAGAAAAGGGAGAGTTGCATCGGTGTTGCTTCAAAGCTCATTTGTTCGTATGTGCTTTATTTTTTTTGAGAGCCTCTAAATTTTTTTGTTGTTTGGAAAATTTGATGGGCCTAGTTTGTACTATGGGTAATGTTATCGTATGTGTCTAAAAATGGAACTTGTAAATAATATAACCTGATCACAACTTTGTTTGAGTAATTAATTGTATTAAAAATAATTTGAAAGATAGCTTCACTTGTATTTGACCAATATTTTTACCTTTCTGTTTTCAATTCAAAGTTCATTAGAATCCTTCGCCACCTTTGGGTTTGTATGTCGTGATGGATTAAATGTGTAACCATGATTAGATTCACAAACAGGGTAATGATAAACATATATTTGAGTTAAAATTTTGTGTAACAGCTCCCTCTGGGTCATGGCTTAAATGTAAACCTAGGCATAATAAAGTGGGTTAGAAATCCTTATAAAATTTATTCAGAAAAAAAATAAGAATAATGTAGTTGTGATCTACTTGATAACAGTTGAGCCATTATTAAGTGTTCAAAGAAGAAACTTTCTTTTGTAAAGAAACTTTTTATTCCTTACTCCCCTAACTAAACTAATGATCATTATTCTCCTTCTCGGTGAGCTCTTAAAAAAACTTAAGGTGAAATCAATATTTAGTTTTTGGAAGGTAATAAGGTGATAATAAGTAGAAGGAGACTGATTAAAAACCATTCACTCTAGCTCAGCCTTTGTAAACATATTTTGTCTACCTATGTCAATCTCCTTGAGAGAAGCCTAAATGAAGTCTTAAATCCTTATGGTTATATTCTTAGCCATTAAAATCTAGACTAATAACTAATGAGGCCTTAAATATGAATCCAATTCAATCTCCTTCCTCTAGCTTCTTCCAAAGAGCTTTGTAATCTCCTCCTATTTGTTTTTTAAATCGTTTGATCATCTTTTAGAAATCTTGGCCTTAAGCTATTTAGTCAATAGTTTAAAAGAAATAAGTTATCCCTTGTGAAAATAATTGTGTGAATCATTACATGAGTTTTTATAAGAATGTAAGTTAAGAATTAAGATACGTTTTAGTAAACAAGAAATCTTAACAAGACTTTCCTCGTGAGATGCCCCTAAACGTAAGTGTGTTTTGTGTTTGTACTTGTATGTGATGTTCTATCAAAATGGGAAGTGAACAGTTTCATGTTGAGCATCATAGATTTCCTTGTACCTTGGTGGTCAATGTTGTTGCAAGCCTATCATGAGTTGGTGGTAGCCATTGTAATCTCTTGTTGTGTCATGTAATCTCCTAGTAATTCAAAAAAAATTATCTAAATTTTTCAGTGATTGTATCTATGGGTGTGTATTAGAGGGTGTTACAGTAAACAACTATGAAAATGTTGCTAAAGTAAAGACCTTATAAGAGAACTTCATGCCTATATGGTAAACAACCCAAAGTTATTTCTTGAGTTCCAAAAATTCACAATTGGAATTACAGATGGAAAAAACGTTCTAAAGGATGTTGAGACGACATGGATTTCTTCATATGAAACTGCATGTAGAGTTCGTGAGGAGTATCCTTCATTGGTTGGTTTCATGCACAAATATCATCATGAATTTGACAGGGCGTGAGACTTTTTGTTCCATTTAACTGATTTTGAGACATTTTTTACATTGGTTGGTAGTCTTCCAATTTTGCGGGAGATCAATACACTCATGAAGCATGCACATGGGAGATTAATATATTTTTGGATTTTATACAGATGAGAAAAATGGTATTTCAAAGTCTTGATCTCTTGTACTATTCCCAAGATAGTTTTGATACACCTATTTTTAAGAATTGGAAAGCTTTATTAGATCTTAAAAATCCCAGTAATTATTTGAGATTTAATATCCACAATCACCTTTGCATCAATGTTAATGGGAGGGACATACCACTACACATTTTGCAAAAACGTCAAGATATTACAGGATCGGAACAAGAATATATTCATGTGACAGGTAATCTCTTTGAGTCTCTTATAGTTGAAAAAAGAATAAACCTTAAAAAAAATTAGAATCCTTAACATCAGAAATTAGAGAATGTTTCTCTAAAGATAAAATTCTTGAAGAAATGCGAGTGATGAATCCTAATTTTTGGAATACTGAAGGTGCTTGTGCAAACTTTGTAAGAAAGCATTTCCATAAATCCATGGGTACAATAATGGAACATTTCACAAAGACTTCAGAGGTCAAGGGTATGGAAATCAAAGGTATACTAAATGTTCATTTATTAAAGTCTCAATCAACAAATTTTACAACAACAATGAGGAACCAATATAAAAATTTAGACAAACCTTCTAAGAGTGGTGTTATTACAAGGCTTTGGTGAGGAATCTATCAAAGTACTATCTTACAAGAAGAAATCATTGAATATTTTAGATTATATGAGTTATGCTAAACAATGATTTTGGGGTCTTTGGAGGATGAAAGGGGTTTTAGTGCTTTATCACTTATAAAATAAAAACTGAGAAACAAGTTGGATAAAAATATGGAAAGTTGCATCAGGTGTTATGTTTCTCACTACTCCATGGAAACATTTCCTTTGGATAGATAAATTGTGCATTGGAATTCCCTTTCCGAAAGAAGAGGTGTAAATAATATAGATACAAGTACAACTATTCCCAACAATGAGAATGGAATTGATGTATCGTCACACTCTACATAAGAGAACATCGACTTTGAAGGAGCTATTGATAATGGATTGTTTCATCTTTAAATAGGTATCTCCTTGACCTTATTTTTATTATTTGACCATGGTTATTTATTCAATTATTAACTCTACAAATGAAAATATTGACTATGGTTATTTATTCAATTTCATATTAACTCTACAGATGCAAATATTGACTAAAGTGGCTTTTTATCAAATTTTGTGTCAACTGTTGTTATCATTAAAGATGTTACGCGTATATATATTTAGATTTATTTAAATACAATTATTTATAAAAGAAATATGTTTTATATAATTACTATTTTGGATTTTTCGAATACGAAATTTTGTTTTAAAAATATGTTTGTTACATGCATTTTTCGCACACTAATTTGCAAGACATTCAGAGTTTAGATCTGCATATTATTCCACTATTATACTCTTCAATACTTCTACTGTCCAGACATGTACAGGTTATCATTTGTTATTTTTATGCATTTTTTAGCCTATGGGGGCTCTGAGACTTTGAATATTTGTATCCTTCTACCACTTTTACTATTTTCAAGCTTCTAAGGAAGATTTCCTAGGTCCTTGCATACGATCAGATTTATTTTGGGGTTTCGAGATGCCTTGCTTTACACTGGAATTTGGAAGCTTCTGGTATCAAGGCTTTTGGCCTCCATATTGGTTCTGCTTTGATCCTTGGAGAAATATTTTCTTTGATATGTCTATTTTAGGCATAGATGTCACTCTAGTTTTGAGTCGAGCACAATTTCACACAGCTAAGGCAACGTTTGAAGTCACAAGGTCAAATCCGGACTCCATTAGGTGAGTTGAAGAACCTTCAAGCTTTGTATTTTTCTGGGTCAAATGTTATTAGGAATAGGTCTGATCCCTTGTGTTTGTTTTTGTTTTGTGGGCATTGCATCTCAGCCGCAATCTTTGTGATTTTCAAGCTCGATGGAAGACTATGTGAAGTTCAAGCTCGGTATATTTACTTTCTACGTCCATTTTCTCTGGTTTTTTTCTTCAGCCATTTTTTTTTCCTGTGCTTTGGTTTTCTTGCTACACATATTTGAGTGATTTGTCTTGAAGCTTATTATTTCAATAATCGACCTGGTTCGTCATTATTTTCTCCATCCACTGGGTAATTCGATTCGATTTCTACCTCTCATTACTTGATATTGTGTTTTAAAGACTCCATGAAAATTAGATATGGGTATATTCATATTTTGCTATGAGTTTCTCTATCCATGGTTGCACATAATAAAATTATGGGGTTTTCTTTAATTTTTTTCTCATGAGCTCAAGCTTGGCATATTCTGGCTCTTCCTATTTATGATTTCCTGCATTCTATGTCTCAATGCATAACTGTCTTGAAAGTTGCGAAACGTTGGTCAGTTCGCCATTAAATAGGTAAAGCATCTTTTTACCTGACTTGCATTTTAAATAGCACATCTAGTTGTTTCTGTTGCTCCCATTGCTGCTTAAGAATGTCAAAATTTATCTTTTCTTCTCTTTGTACCTTGCATTATGAACTAGGTTTTCCAAAAACATTGGTCATTCAATAGATTTGATCTTCTATAGATCTGAGTTGTTTCCATTAAGCTTGTTGTATTACCCTATCGCTCTATTTCGCATTTGTTCTTAGCTCAAGTGTTTGACTATAATTCTTTAATCTCTACTTCTTCTTTTGATCTGAATGTTTCTGAGTTATACGTACTTCACTTTTGTTTCGAGCTAGGGCTTATTTTGAAATTTATCCTATTAGTTCTCGAATGGCTGCAACTTTGTTATTTTGAGGTCTTTTGAGATTCTGAATTGTGATGCAATTTCGGTGCTTTGTTTCACTTTTTGGGCTTGACATCGAGTGCCCCAGTCATTGTTTTCCACTCAGATCGACTGATTTATTTAATGGTAAGCCTTTTTCGATATTCCATGCTTCATTTAAACCTGTTAAAGTCACTGGAGCTTCACTTTCATGTACGAAGCTGAATGTTTTTCCAGCGTCTGGCTATAAATTTTTCCTGCTCCACTTGCCTTCTATTTTGGGTTTTCTTCGTCTACCAAATCTAACTCTATTAATAAAATTTGAAGTTATTTTTCAACTGGCACATACATTTTCTTGAAATTTTCTTTTAATATAAAATGTGTCTTGTTTTCAATACTTTGATGCATGATTTTGCATTTGATAGTAATTCTCGGTCGTGAATTTCATGAATTCCCAAAATATGGGTTTAAATTGACTTCTTTCTTAAGGCATGTTATCCAATTTCGCTCCTTAGGGAAAAATTACATAATGGGAGTTAGTTTTACGCTAATACCAGAAAAGGCCTTCATGACACATTTTGGGACATTTCGAGTTAATTTTGTGTTTGAGAAGTACTAATGGTGTTTTCGAAAGGGTCCATGGTTGTATGATATTACTCTTCCCTTCTTGGCTTTTCAAGACTCAGATTCTGCTTTAGGTGACTAAATCGGTCTCAGGACCCCACTTTCAGTCAATGTGTGTAAAAGTGATCAAAATTATCAGTCAATTTAGGAGGGGTTTTATTATGTTTCCATGACTCCCTAGTTCCAAAATTAGCCATGAGAATCAAATTTTGATTAAAAAATAGTTGGGTGTCGGTTGAAATGGAACCGAGCTCGGTTTTAACTCATGCAAGATGATTTGAATGGGTTGAGTTTGGTGGCTTGATGGAGATGTGGTTTGAATGCAGTCGAGGAATATTTAAGATCAAAGATAGGGTCAAGCTTCAAGGCAAGTGTCATTTTTGAATATCGGTTGAGTCAATTCAATGGTATGATAAGGAATAAACGAGGAGTCGTTTTGATGGACCGATCAAACTCAAGGGAAGGAATTCGGTGCATGGATCACTTTGAGCTCATTGGCATATGCATGGTGCTTGTCTAGTGGAGCTTGTTGGACCTCATCGAGTAAAAATTTGGAGTAAAAAATAGACCTCGGTGGTAAGAAGCTCCAGGAACGTGGGAGAAACCTGAGGGGAAGCCCGAGTCTAGATTATTGTGGACTTTTTCCATCCAAGAGGGGAAAATGGTGTTTAAATCTCATGCATAATCATCACTATGGGTATTGCAGGGAGATCAATGACCAACTCGCTGAGTGGGACTTTGACGACTGCAAGCCAAGTCGGTATTTCCACAAGGTGGGAGGAATTCAACCAATTGCCATGGTGGAAACTTTGTAATGGCAACCCATCATAGGGATTTGGTGCAAAGAAGAGGTCTATGTTTTTTTTTATTTTCTAGGTGATTTTCTAGGGGAGTGTTATCTCTTGACAGTGCACTCTGGTTGAGATATGACAGCAGGGGTTCAAATATTGATTTGATCTCTCACTTTTGTAGATACAATGGAAATACCTTAGGTATGTGGGTATACCTATTGTTGAGGCGAGTCTCCGGTATCAAGGTTGGCTCCTTATTGATGTATCCTAAACTATTTTTTTTGGGTTTTGAGAGTAAAAAGATGACTGTAACATAAATTTAAAAGGGTTATACACCAAAATTATTGAGGGCTTTTACTGAGTATATGCACAATAAAATGGAAAATGAATTTTGGATGCACAAACCAATGGTTTTTAACAGAATATTAAGGAAAAACACTTATGTATTGAGGAATAAATAACAACAACACAACAAGATAAACATGCACACTAAGACTATGCAGAAAATACTAGATTTGCAACAAGGTAAGATGATTAATCGGGGAATTGACATTCACAACAATTAATGAAGATTTACACACCACCGCAAATAATTGGAAAGGTAAAAATCAGTTCTCATTCAAGGCAAAACTGGCAGAAAATTGCTTCAACACTCCTATGTCCAAAAATTCCCTCCATGTACTTTGCCAACGCACACAATTTATAGCAAAATTATTCACCCAACCCATCCTAAAAATAAGCTAAAATTTGTACTCACCCATGTATGGTAATTTTACCCCTTTATCATGTATAAATAAATGAATAAAAATAGACATGTTGATTACAATGAGACATTGATAGCCTTAGTCACAAAAATAAACTCAATTCAAAGTGTAGTTGACGGATCTATTTTTAATAAAACTTGGGTGAATAATTTTGCTAAAATTAAATAGTTTCTTTTTGTGCAAGTCTTCTCCAATGTGCATGAAATCTTTGTCTTCTTCTGTTTGATGTGAAACTTGCAATTTCATCCACTTGCAATGATAAATTTGGCACTTTTTATAATTCTACCCCATTGGATGCACATGCAAAAATAATATTCCTGTGTGATAAAAATAATTCCTTTGTCTTCAATAATTAGCAAAACATTTACCCTCCAATGTGGGGACAACCTATAGGCATGTATAAAAAATAATACCCTTATTTTTTCTGAAAAAACAAGGTAATTAGCATTTAAAAAAAGTCTTCTTGATCTCTGATGTTGATATCTATGCACTTCTTTGCTGCTCTATCTTCTAGTGTATGTTATGCAAAAAAAAAAACTCCTTTTCATGACCCATGTGATGACTCTGATGTTGACATCCATGTAAGAGTTATTTTTTCATTTTTCACCATGTCCATATGTTGACCATGATGTTTACGCCAAAGGTGTTTCACTATGGGGCTGAGGCTTCCACCCTCTTACAACAGACACGACAGTATCAGACAAGATGAAAGCCATGCGTCATCGACATATTGATATTTTAATATGATCCAAACACCTCTACCGTACACGTGGCAAGCGATAGTTGGAGAGTTCCCATGGCCAATTTAACCTAATTGATAAAGATGATGTTTTGGAATTTTTGGCTTGTGCTTTGTGGCGGCCACCATTCCCAGAGGTGGCAAGGTTGGCATGATGGCAGTGTCAAGGTATTTCTTTTCCTTCGAATATGCGTTAGAATGAAGACGTATGAGCTATAGGGATTTTGCAGGTTTTTCCAATATATAGTGCCACGTGAGATGGAATTGTTTAGCCCGTTGTAGCTTTTTAGGAGTCCTGCATTCAAAATTTCGACTAAATGTTTTAGGCTGTCAATAATTCTAGCAGAGAAGTCTATCTTGCTCTTTGCCTACTGACTGTTGTTGAAGTTGGAGACTGTGTGACGAGAGGAAGCCATCCAACAACATAGCTGACATTTAAATAACATGGTAAATTTTTTTGCATCCTTTTTGCAGGGTTAAAGTATTTTCCAATGGATTATTTTGGTTATTCAATTTGACAGTTTGCATAAAATCTTGTATAGACTTGTGTAAAGGTTTTAGATACAGGTAATGTTGACGCCTCATTGCGAGCTCAGTTTCCACACTTGTTTCAGTGACTTCCAGGAGGAAGTCTAGTCTAAGGGGAGGGGGATGTAATGCCCACTTCCCTACGACACTTAGTGATTATCATTTTGAGTTATGCAGACTTTAGATATGGACATGGCTTATACTTATGTTGATTAGCATGATGTTTTGTGACTAGATGCATTTGGATTATGGTTGGATTTTGTTTTCAGTATGATCTACACTGACTCATGGATAGACTATTGGATATTGATATTATTTTTTTATATGGATATATTGCATGTGTTCTAACATTGGATTTCTTCGCCATGATGAGTAGAATGTAGTTGTTGAATTTACATTACTGTGATTTTGGATAATGATGCAATGCATAATTAAGTTGTGATTTAGACCTAGAATAATCGATAATTGAATTACGTATAGATGTTAATGAATTTCATGCATATGATTATTTTGGATATTTTGACATGGCCGCAAGGCCGAAGAGGGTATTTTGCATTTTACAGGAAACATAGCATGATCACAACCATGAGGGGGATTGGGGACCAAACACAACAGGATTTCGGGTGGTTACAACATTGGGTGTCAAGGCAACTAGTAAATTGTATTGTGTTAACTTTGTCCTTTTATGTGTTGAGAAAATTTCCATGAGGGGGAAATTTTCCTATGTGACCAAGGGGGTAAGAATGTTATCTACTTGTTTTACTTGATTTAGTAGGTGAATTCTTTTGTGAAGTCCTTTGCTAAATTACTTTTGTTAAGTGTGTTTGGATTAATGTAATATCTTGTTTTAGTTTTAAGCTTTGGGGGGAAGTCAAGTGGGTGTAATAAATTTGATTGTTGGCTCCTTGAGCCTTGTGTGTCCTCTTGTATTGAATGCTTGGTTTTGAGTGTGACCACTCCATACTCTTGGAATCTCGAATTTGAGATTGGGGCATTTGTAGGGGACTTGTGGGACAATGTTAAACTCTGTCCACAACTTCCCAAAACCCTTACCAACCATATCTATGGGTGGCAATCCAAAGAGGGGGCTATTTATTGTTTTGGGAAGGGAAATAGACTTTGGAGTGCATTTTCCTCATTTTGCATTTAATTGTGCCTTAAGGCACATGGGAAAGGGTGAATGTGGAAGAGGGTTGTCCTTCAACCCAACCACCCATTTATGGTGTTTGGGATTTGAGTTGACCCGTTGGGAGATGGTTTGAACCCTCTTTTCATTTGTTTTTTCTTCATATATTCTTGCTTCCACATCCACCATTCCACCTCTCCCATGTGTACTTTGGTTTTATGTATTGTGAATGGTTTGAATGCTGTATGCTTTGTAGTATAGGAGAGGTCTATGGGAATACTCATGAGGAGGCAAAAGAAAGAGTAAGATTAGGATATTGGAGGGAGTTTGAGAGGGATGCCTCTTGGGTAGGAATGTTTACTTGACTTGTCTTGAGGAGCCATAAGAGGAGGAGGCATAAGAGTATGGGAGGAAAAAAGGGGGGTATTGAGGTAGGGCAGAAGAGTTCTAGGGGCTTGTGTTGATTGTGGAGGGTTGTATGGGCATCTCATCTCATTTGGATGGCAAAGGAAAATATTCCCATGTTCTTCTCTTGTTTGGCTTTGGATGCAAGCCTTGTTGTGTACTGTTTGATTGTCATTGTGTGTCTCTTGTCTTTCATTTTAGATTGAATATGTGATAGTACTTGTATGTGGAAAGCATGTATTGTTGCCTTGAGTTGGAGGGACCACCCCTTCATTTGGTGTGTGTTTGGGCCGGGGGTCAATGGAGAGAGAGTGCTTCCCCCTTCTCCATTGAGATTTGGGTTGGGAGGAGAGTGTTTGCCTCTCCCCTATCTTGGTTGTGATTGATCTCTGGAACCTGGGCATGGAAGAAGGATGTTGGAAAACACATGAACCTTGTTGTTACAATGTGAAGACATCATCTACCTTCATCCTACCCTAGTCGCAATCTGACACCAAGCCTCCCTCGTTTCCCAAGTTTCCCCTCTTTCCTTCTCAGCTCTCCCCTACCGTCTTATACTCTCCGCGCCGCTAACCCCACTTCTCTTCTATCCCAACCTTTCTTTCTCCACCTTATTTTATAAATTCTATCATAGCCCTACCCGCTTATTTCAACCGTCTTCTCCTGCAATGCCTTCCTTCCCCCCGTATACTCATCACTCACCAACCCCCCGACCACCCTTCCGCTTGCGCTCGACCTATTTTCATCTTTATCGTTTCCCTCTACCTGTTTTTTTCATACCCTACTCGTCCCCTCTCTACTACCTCCCGCCTTCAGTCCTACCCCTCTATAATCTTCTTACTTTCCCACTATTTCGATGGCAGATACTCACCCTTCCTTCTAACATAGTCCCTCTTCCCGTTTTGCCATCTCCCCCTCCGGGCCCATTGCCGTTCATCCAAAGCCTCCCACACGTTTATTACTCCGGGAGTCCTTCTTTCTCTTAGTTGCTCGCCGTCTTCCCACTCGATACTTTCCACCCAACTGTCAGTCCCTTCCTTCATTCTATATCTCTCTTTTCTGCACGCCGTCCTCCCATTCAACCCAACCATCCATTTATTGTGTTTTGGGAGTTGAGTTGACTATGGGAGGTGGTCTTGAGGATGTGTGATGTGGCATCCTACATGGAGCCACATCACCCTCACCCTTCCCCTTTTGTCTATTTATGGAAACTTCCTCTCTTGTTGAGGGGGTTGGAGCTTGGAAGTTTTGTGTTGTGGGAGAGTTCTCCTTTGTTATTTTCTGAGAGAGAGGAATTGAAAGAAAGAGATAAAGAGAGTTTTTGGACTTGCATGCTTGGGATTGATTTTGGAGGGATCTTGGACAAAGTTCTCTTGGTTTAGGCTTCTCCAATGGAGAGGTAGGAAACCTTCTCATTTGTTTTGCTTTCTTATTGTGGTTGCTTCTATACTTCCAAATTTGTGGAACCCTCTCCCATGTTTACTTTGGTGTATTGTGAAAAATGGTTTGAATGCTTATTGTGTAGTATAGGAGAGGTCTATGGGAATACTCATGAGGGAGGCAAAAGAGTAGATTAGGATATTGTGGAGGGAGTTTGAGAGGGATGCCCATCTTGGGTAGGAATGTTTACATTCTACCTTGTCTTTGAGGGAGCCATAAGAGGAGGGAGGCATAAGAGTATGGGAGGAAAAAGGGGTACTTGAGGGAGGCATAAGAGTCATAGGGGCTTGTGTTTTATTGTGGAGGGTTTTGTATGGGCATCTCATCTCATTTGGGAGGCATAAGGAAAATATTCCCATAGTTCCTTCTCTTGTTGGCTTGGATGCAAGCCTTGTTGTGTAATGTTTGATGTCATTGTGTGTCTCTTTGTTCTTCCATTTTAGCTTGAATGTTGTGAAGTACTTGTATTGTGGAAGCATGTATTGTTGCCTTGAGTTGGAGACCACCCCTTCATTGTGTTGTGTTTGGGGCTCGGGGGTCAATGGAGGAGATTGCTTCTCTTCTCCATTGAGATTTGGTTGGGAGGAGAGTGTTGCCTCTCCCCCTATCTTGGTTGTGATTGATCTTCGTGGAACTTGGAGCATGGAAGAAGGACTGTTTGGAACACATGAACCTTGTTGTTGACAATGTGAAGACATCATGTATTTACCCACCTTGAGTGGAGGAAAAATGTAATATTGCCTTGTTTTATTTAGTATACATAATTGCAAATTTGTTCGACATGAAGTAGAATGTGTTGTAAAATATTTTTAAGGAAAGTTGCATTGGAATGAAAGTATTTCTTGCTCTAAGATTTATTGGAAAGTGTTGTAACAAATATTGAATGAAAATTGTTTCTTGTTGAAATTCCAATAATAAGTATGTAATATAGATGGAATCAAAAGTTGAAAGCATGACAATCTATCTATTCTCTTTAGTACTTGACTTGGAACCTCTCTTGAGAATGATAATTTTGTTTGCATGTTAGTAGACCTTGCTTTAAAATTAATGGAAATATCGTAGTATTCTTTTGTGGAATGTTAGGAAAATTCACAAAGAAAAATGTACATATTAGATTTCATCTTATTGCTTAGAAGGAGAAGTGTTGCAAAGTTGAACACTAGAGCACTTACTATTCTTATTTTGTTGATATAAAGGCTTAAGGCTCAATAATATAAAATATGCCAATAAAGAAGTCCATATTCTAGCTCTAACATGCTGTCCTTCATTTATGAATTTGTTGTGAAATTAATTGCGAAATACAAAAAGGAAATGGGACTAAATCTTTTGAAAGCCCATTGTAAATTAAGGAAGGAAAATAAATCAACCCACTTTGAAATCTCATACAACGTTATTAAATTGCGTAGAAGGGAATTTTAATGAAAGACTTAAATCTTGTTAAAATTATTATCCATTACTCCCTAGCGTTTAACAAGGATATTTCACCAAATCTTGTTTAAATACTTCAAATAGTATTTCATGCCAAAATAATACTAGAAAGTAATGAATTTACTATTACCAAATCGTAGCACTATTATTATACTATTAATGTCCCCCTTCTATTTTAGAAACACACAGATCTGATACAGACTAATTATATAACATACACAAGATTTTACATCCATCATCAAACAGGTATTCTAAAATAGACACAGCAATCTCATAGATATTCTCTGTTACAAAATACTCTTCAAATCCAGATACAGAAATTGTAATTACAAGATAAAGAAGGACTTCTGCCTGATAGTCAGCTGATACACCAAGCAATGACTGTCACAGAGATTATTTAATTGTTGTTATGCTTGCAAGCAGATTTAAACGTTTTTTCTTTACAGTTTAGGACACTGCGAGTGGTCTTAGCTTCACAAATATCAAGCTGCATGGCAGGCCTCGCAACTGTCCAAACAAACATGAAGTTAGTCTCTAAATCAAGACCAGTCAATCACCCTTAACTCGTTGTCTAAGAAAATAACTGCGTATATATATATATATAAAAAAAGATGATACGTTCCAGCAGATATGCCTGATAGACAACGTGATACACAAAGTGCTGACTGTCCAACGAATGTTTAAATTGTTGCAATGCTTACCAAGGTTCTGAACGTTTTTCCCCTTACAGATTTGGACACTGCGAGTGGTCCTAGCTTCACAAATATCAAACTGCATGGCAGGCCTCGTAACTGCCCAAACAAATGTGAAGTTAGTCTCAAAATCAAGACAGTCAGTCACCCATAAGCCGTGTCTAAGCAAATAACTGCCATTATAAAAAAAAAAGGAAGAAGGGAAATGATGATACATTTCAGTAGATATGCCTGATGGTCAACTAGATACCCAAGCACTGTCTGTCACAGTGAATATTTACATTGTTGCAGTGCTTGAAAAACACCCTGCTACTGGTGCGCCTCCACTGCCTGACAGACTATGTGGCCAGGGCCGTTTCAGTCTGAGTTCGAACCTAGATTCACGAAATCTAAACGGAGAAAATGATGCACTGCGGCCGGCGGAATTGACTTGCACGTAGGGGGTAGGAAGGGGTGTTAATACATGTCAGGGGTCGGCTGAACCACCCACCGCCCCAACAATAAAGAAATGTTAAACAAAGTTTGAACAACGAAGTTTGGCGAAGGCTTTTGCCTTTTGGTCCTTTTAATATGGTAATCCTACTCGGACAACTACTCAAGTTGTTAAGTTACTTTATATTATATAGTGTAATAGTAGTAGGAAATATGACTTAATTTCCTTATAACATTTTAATAATTAATAACATGGTGATACGTTTATCTTACACGTAAAGTCGTATGATGAATGAATTGATGTCAAAGTATATATACCTCAATGTATGTTTTCCTTGATATATGTATGCATATATATACATATAATATAATGTATTAAATTCATGAGTTACGTAATGTAAATGGATAATCAAATAGAAATAAAAATCAAGTGGATAGTTTTTTTTCATTTTATAACCAAGTATACCTTACTCCAAGGTTAGCATTGAAAACATTGCTATCACGACCGCATCAGACATCAGACAGAATAACTCAAAGGACGACCCTCCTTTTCTTGTGAGAAAAGTCGAATGAGATTTAATTTAACATCATCGTTCCCGAAGCATCATCGAAACTGTTATAGTTCGAGCCTGTATGCGGGCACAACCCTTTTTATATTAAAAAAAAATAATAATTTGTCGCGTTTTCGGGACGGGTTGTTTGGTTGAGGCGCGGCGTCGCCATTGTCGTGAGTGTGGCGTTGGCTATTTTGCGGCGTTACATATTAATATTTACAAACCCTTTAATTGCCATTTTCCATCACACGCGTTTCCTTTTTCATGTCACACAGGTTTTTCTCCCTGGGTTTTCTAGGTTTTGGGAGTGTTTAGATATTTTCCTAGAAAATCCCTTTATCAGGTTAAGATCACTAATACATTCTACCTTGCTCTATTTTAGTAGAGGGTTGGTGTTTTGTGTGCGTTTCTGTTCAACGATTTATGATTGTAAAATGGGTTGTTTTGTTTGGTGTTATTTTTTGTTTGGTGTGTAGTTTTCTCTGATTTATTAATGGCATACAATACTTTGAAAGCGGGTACCTAATTTGGAGTCAGAAATTTTATTTTCAGTGACAACTATAGGTTGTTGTATATATAAATAAATATTTTTTCTTTATGCAGATTCTAGAAGCATACTTCAAGGGAAACAAATAACTATAGACTGTAATATTTTCAACTTGAGTTATGTTTCTAATAGTGTCATCCATTACCATTCCAGCTAAACTATTTGGAAGCGCATATACATCTCTTAGACTGCTACCACGACCCAGTTTAGAGTTTTACCCACGCTTCCATCAAGAACCTGCCATTGTTAACAAAATCCCTTTGTTAATAATGCATTTCAAGGTAGTCTTGGTGATTCTCCTTCGAATCTGTGTGCTGTACGGGAGAATATCTGGGGTTTACCAGCCTAGGACTTGGACTGAATCACATGCTATGGTCTATGGAGGAATGATGCTTGAGGAATAACAAGTAAGAATTAATTTCTAATTTGTTGTTAGATCTAGGTATTTGAGCTTCTTCTTTAAAATGTGTAGTTCTTTTTCTAATATAGGGTTTTTTTACTTTTTTTATTTATTTGGTGGGTGATTCAAGGGCTGCTTGTGGGTATGAAGATATGCATTCACATGCTTATGGATTCCAAATGGCTACACTAAGAAATTCCCTATTTGACGACGACTTAAGCTGCATAGAGCTATATAGCCTACTTTGAGATCAAGTGTCCCCATTAACAAATGCACTTTGTTTTACATATGTCCAATACTTCTTCTATAAATGTACACAGTCAATTTCATTAGTACATGGGTGAGATCCATATGTGGTGCTCTTTTGTTGAAATGCCAAAAAACAGTTGCCGCCCATGTGATCCTAAACTACAGGAAGAGAGATGTTGTACTTCTTTGACTCCATTGAAATCTTTCAGATCTGATCTGTTATGCTTTATATGGCATTATTGACATAGTTTGCATCTTTGTGCCTCTACTATGACATGAATTAGATAATTCGGCTCAAATGAGAGGAAATTTTTGTAATAAAAGAAAACATTGGGGCTTATGAAAAGCTCTTGTAACAAAGGGAACTCCCAGATCTTTTCCTTAGATGAAGAGACCACTGAGGACCTTATTTAGATTGTAATACTGTTAGCATAGTTAAAATTGAGATGTTGTTTACTAGGATTATCCTAATTTACCAAAAGCAGGCTTGAACATAACTACCTGAATCTCTACCACTATTGATCTGTGTTGAACCGGTCGTAGCTTTATACCACATGGTCACACAAAGCATTAAAATTCAATTTCAATAATCTAATTCACAATTTTAATTGTTGTGATTGATACTATTATTTTAACAAATGGAGAGAAAAACAAGATGACTCTTTGTCAAAGGGGGCGGGTGCTTCACAGTAAATGGATTCAACTATTTCAACCTTGTATTGGTTAGGAATATGGCAAGAGTAGGGGACATCATGAATGTGAGCTCCAACACGATAGATGTCACTGTTTTTAATTAAGTGGTGTTATTCTATACTTATTTCATTATATCATTTTTGCTACAATATGGAAACTATATAAAGCAAATTTCTTCAAAATAAAAATTAAACATCAAAATTGAAAACTGAACCAATCCATCAATGGTATAATATTGAATTGTTAGAGGTTCTACTAACATTGAAAATAATCAACTTTTTGTAAACTACGGAGGCTATTTTCATATAAATAATTGTCTATATGGTAGCTAAAGGAAATTGAAAACTTATTCTGACCCTTTTAATGGTAAATTGCAATCGCTTAAATAATGCAAGTAATTTTCACATTTTTTATTTCCAACGTTTCATTCATATCTCCCTTTAATAAATTAGGCAACAATTGAGAAACTTTCCACTAAAAAAAAATAAAAAAACTTTTTCACCATATTTTCTTAAAAATATTTTGTTACATTCAATTGTCTATGGACAAGTTAATGGTAATGAATGAGTGACCCCTTGATATAGCTTAAAATAGAGGTGGTGCAACATTATTATTACGTTTGATACTATGAAACATTGTCATTCATCCGCATGTTACATATTCATTCACAAAAGGTTGTTAAATCTAGAGACATGTTTTCAATTTATGGATGAATGAAATCCCTAATCGCCTTAAGCGGTGTCATGTTTTCTGCCTTATTGTGACTAGGAGAAATAGATGCATTAAAACAAAAAAGGTGTTGCACTCTAATTGAACTACCCCTCCAAAAATGTCATTTCCATCATTGCCTTTTCTAATGCCCCAACAACACATTCTTCATACATCCAACTTGTTTACTAATGTTGTTGTGTCTGCAACACATTTTTTATAGTTTAATAAGCTTTACATGTATGAAAATGTTTGGATAAAAATGTCTTCCAAACATTTTCATGTCCCATTTTCTTGTATTTCATTAAAACGATCTACCAATTTTAGGATATTAAATTTCATATTAGAAAAGTGCTTGAGATGATTAAGTAGAACACATATAGTAGATATTGTTCGGGTGGGAATAATCTACATATGTTATTTGGGGGGCATAATCTGAGCCATGGAATAGATGCGGGCCATACAAGGTTTTAATTCCCACCTTTTTATTTTGGACTTCCGTATTGCCTTCGCCTTATCTATCAAATAAAATGTTGCATACTAAAAAAACTCAATGCCATAAATATTAAAATAGTAAAATAGGAAAGATGAATAAATGGACAAAATCTTCCTTTCACTATTGTGCCTAATCCTTGAAGGCGATCAATTATTGATAGCTGGTCCTACATCGCCTACTTTCTCTACAATTACTAGAGCTTAAAATTATAAAGCGTGTTTGCAAAGTGCTACAAGAAGTACCCAATGCGCGGGTGGGTAGTTAATTTTGACCTTTTAATTTCCAACATTCCATTCATGTAACTATCTTACCTATTAAATTAAATTAAATATGGTCCTACATCACATGCTTTCCCTATTTCGATTTCCCCATCTTTACCCATCTGCACCCTCATACCTCTTCTTCTCCCATTGTTCATTCCGTCCACTTTGAGTTCTTCACAAGATAGCTTTCGGCGTTTCCATCATACACTTCAAGTACGATTGCTAGTTTGTATTCTAGCTGTAGAGGTCATTTTTCCATGTACAAAGCAATATTCCACCCTTTTTCAAAAGTTGACAATAATAATCAAGGATAATAATAAACACCCTTCTTATTATGGACATATAATAATTTGACTTTGTGATATTCGGGCCCCTTTTATTATATACATGGACTTTTGAGAAATATAAAGTTTGAGACCCTTAATTATGGGTCGGCCCCTAAGCTTGTTTGATTATTGGATAGCACTTTTTGATGACATTAAGGTCAAGGGACCTTAATCATCGTGATTTCCCATGGCATATACTTTAGTGCATTCGGGATCTTTGAATAATCTAAGGCATATAGCATAGTATTTTACCTTGACCCTTGGCACACATGTTGTCACACTCCTTTTGTGTTATTATTGCATGAATAATGGTTGTCAACATTTGTTTTTGTGGAATATGGTTTTGGACCTTAATGAGGTCAATGGAATCATTTAACTGAATAATTAGGTTGGCCCCCTCTTGACAATGATTCAACCCATAATTCGAATTTTCAGTGGCATTTATCATTTTGGTTTGCATGCATAATCTGGGAATCATCCCCGAACATTGATTTTGGTAATGAAATAACCCCATCCGCCGATCTTCCTGGGGGTTGCATTTATGTTACCTTGAATCTGGTGATGAACAAGAGTCATTGATTTTCTGCACCATTCATCTGGATCGTCGATTTTTTTGGACGTGGCAGATTGGGTAGTTGGTAGTGGTTAGCCATATCAGTAATTGATCTTTGTCCTTTCCACTCTGAATCGGTGGATCGTTGACTCTTGGAAGTTGGGATGAGTGCGAAGCCCTGGAAAAAAAATTATTCCCCGCCATTATATTACTTCTTATGAGCTCGATTTTGATCTTCTCTTGATTGTTTGAGGCTTTGAATCTGTGAATAATTGTATAATCTATTGTTTTTTTTCTCTGGTTCGAGCTTTGCAAGAGGATGACCGCCATTATTATTGAGCGTTCAAGCTTGGTTCTATGCGAGATTCTTAGCATTTTGGTCTGTGCTTGGTTCCATTTTAGCCACCATGAAAATCTGTGAGAATTTAAGCCCATTTTGAGGATCTTTGTTTCTCCTGAAGGTGAGCTTTATAGCTAGGTCGAGACATGGCCGCTATGATTATTTGCCTTGATTGCTTGAGTTGGGATTCTGAGTTTTACTGTCATTTCGTGTTCGAAGAAACCCTGAAGGTAAGTCATTGATTTTTCAATCCTTCATAATGCTAAATTTCTCCATTTATTAATACATTTATTTTCCATGGCGTCGTTACTTTTCAACCCAGACGTGGTTGTCGTTTCTACTCTGTATCTACCATTTTTTCTTGATATTTGATGACCGCCATTTTTTGATGTATTAGAGATATTTGTATCTATCGTTTCTTGCTTTTTTGAAGGATTTGTTTCTTCTTTCCCTCATTCGATTAGGAGTTTGCATTGGAGTTCAGAGTTTTACTACCTTGCTACGAATTCGGTGTTACTCGAATCTTTTATTTCCCGAGTCTGAGACGTCATTCGAAGAATAACCGAGCTCGAAGTGCTTATTGGATTGATTTTTGTTTAGGGTTTAGCCAGTTGTTACTGATAATATAGAATCCTGGACCCATTGTATAGATCAGGGTATTTATTCTACCAGTTCATGACTGTGGGCTTATTTGGAACACAAGCTCGGTCTTTAGAGTTTTGTGTTTTGGTTTCCAGCCTTGTATTAACCTTGTATTAGATGTCAAGCTAGCCTCGAAACTCTTTTACTTAATTGTTCCATCTCAGAGAGTTATGTTGCACTATTTCGATTCTTTTTGGAGCTTTTCACTATCCCATTGTTCGATTTGGAAGGATTCTTCATTTATTTGAAACTTGTATAACTTTAGAATAGCTAAAAGTGAAAAATGTATGTACTTTGAAAGATCTTGCTTTTCAACCTATGAATCTGGTTGTTCTTTCTTGATACAACATGTTGTTTTGTTTATATAACTGCTGGATGGGATATTTTAGGAGTTGTAATATCTCTGAAACTTATGACTATACTGAAATCAGTCCTGAAATCATGGATATGCACTGTTTATAGCTTGAACGCTTTATTAATGAAACGTAGAGATCTGTATCACTGCTCTGAATTTTTGGACTCCGATCTGTTGTCATTTTGTATTTTTCCCTTTGATGCAATGTCTTTCAAAAGTAATCCACCTCCTGTGCAAGTTTGTTTGCTATCTGAGATATCAAAGGGCTGAAACACATTTCTGAAAACTTGTATATATTAAGCTGTACCTTTTGAAATTTGATATTTGGTTGCAATATTCATTTTGATGCCTCATTCTCATCTTGATAACAACACTTTTCTATTTTAAAACTAATAAGTATTATGAATATGCAGCTCATTCCTTCTGAATCTGTTCTGATTATTCGTTTGAAGCTTCAAGAAAACGGAACATAGTGTTTGCAAGCTCCGAAAACTTGATGGATTGTTGATTATGATCTTGAAAGCATGATAAATATTTCATTTTTCCCTTGGAGTCCATATCCTGAGATTTAAATTGAGAATAGATAGTGTAGAAGTTGTTATTACTTTAAATTTTGAAGTTGATTGGTTCCTTGCGTGTTCTTGAAGTGATTATACAGTGGCTTGATTGAGCAAGCTGTACTAGCATGAATAAAGTGCCAACATTTATTTGAACTAGATTTTGAAATCTATTTTTGTATCGATTCATATATTACTTGATGTTGGGAATTGCATCCTATTGCTTGATCACATGCTGAAAATTGTAATACACATTCAATGTTTGTATTTTAAATTTGCAAGAGGAAATGAGCTACTAGCTTATCCAGTAGCAATGTATATCCTCAATGGTTTGTTTACTTAGCAAACTCTTATCTGCTCATCCCGTGATTAATATGAATTCTGAGTTTGAGCTGTTTCTATATCATCCTAAGCTCTGTTTTTCTGAAATTATATGATGATTATTGATTCGACTGTAGCCTACAATCTGTATGTAATAGTCATTTGAATGCTTGATTTATGTGTGAAATACTTTTTAATATATCTAGACATGTCATGAATATCTCAACTATTTGTTTGGAACTTCTGAAAATCTCATTTCTTTGATGGAAATCTATTTTATTATCCTATTTTTGATAATATTTCTCGTTAGCTTTGATGCTCTTGTATTGTTGCTTGGAAGTTTGTATCTCTGCTTTTTATACACTTCATATCATTATTCATATCCTTTGCTAGGATCTAGGCTTCTGCAGTCTTAATGGATGATTATTTGGAAACCTGTAGCATTTTCTTGACTTGATGAAGGAAAGAGAATGAATCACTATAAAATTGTACTTTCCATATCATTTATTGAAAGTGGTTAACTTTATTGGTCTGAGAACTTGCAATTGTACTTTGTTTCTAGTCTAGTTATAACCATGTAGATCTTGTATCAAAACTTTGTATCCTGTCATTCTTCTTTTCAGCAATAAAATATGGAATGGTTTAAGAGCATTGAATGTTCTATTTATGTTAAAATCTGCTTGACTAAGAATGATGCATTACTTTTCGTTTTCTATTCAGTGTGAATGTATGAGTAAATTTCTTTCAGTTGAATTTCCACCCTTGGTCCCCTTTACCATGTTCCTTGATCATATATGTACTTTACAAGATGAACTTTTGTTTTATCTTGATGATTCTTTATTTCTACTCCAAATTCATTTTCTGGAAGACTTTAAAAATCTTCTTCATTTAATGTTGTAATGAACTCTTTTACTACAATTTGTTTTAATGTTGTGCTCATAGCTACTCTATTTGATCTTCATTGATGGCTCATAATCTGAAAGTGATAAGTAAATATCCATTTCATTATCCTGAAATCATTGTACAATTGATTCATCTATACTTGATTATCTATTTGATTCCTTTTGATAGTTGATCTGGATATCTCAAGATTTGAAATGCACGAATGAATCCTTTCTGTTGTTCTTGAATATGCTTGATCATTGAGTGCAATCTATGCTTGATAGTAAAAATTTTAAAACATGTATTGATCTCTTATGATGCAACTTGTACCTGCACACTTAAGAAAATAGTTAGAAAATAATAAAGGTTTTTGGCCTCTCTTATGTTCCATAGTCCTTTTATTTTCTCTTTCTTCTTCTCTAATGATTCTGGGAATCATATGTGCTACTGTAGAATACTATTTTATCAATTATGTATTTGTCTCTAATGTACCCTATGGTTTTAATATTAAGAAATTCATTTGCATGTAGTTAGATAGTACATGAGTATAGATTAAACCATGATATCTTTATAAATGCCATTTCTTATATTTTTCAGGTACACTATAGCTATTCGCAACACGACAGAAAGATGGAGCTGGAACTGAAAACAAGAAGATTAGAAGAAAACCAAGGAAATGATGGGTTTCCTCTATACTCTTTTACTTTTAGCTTTATGCACATGTACTTCTTTTTTCAATAGTTATGAGGTACATCCAATGGCTTGTGTGGGAAACATTTAATTTCTTCATGAATAAATAACATTAATTTCTATAATTGGGTTGTGTACTTTTTGCATTCAACTTTTATGGTGGATATTGATTGTATAATGAAATAAACAACTCAATCACATAATTAAATGTATTTAAAATAAAGAAATAATGAGTTTTAAGGTACCTATAACTTAATAATTAACTCACATTCATGTAAAATGCAACTTTGTTTGTTGTTCTTGAATTTATAATTTCACCTAAACTGTGATTCTCACCTTCATCAAGGAAATGCATTATTCCTTAAGGGATTTTGTGTTTCCTTGCTGAAGAAAAACATGGAATGGTAGTTTATGTGAGGTGTTACATTCTGTAATAACACACTTAGCTACATATTACATGTAGTTAATCAATTGCTGCAAATGAAAAACACAATAAAATTGTAATGCGTCCCCCTAGTTAGGTCCATTTCCTCAATGTCTTCCGTCGAAAACAAAGTTTCGAGTTTCCTATTTTTGCACAAGCGCAAAATTTTTCAACTGGTACGGTTGTGATGGCAAACCATTTTCCGAGATAGGAGGAAGGAAGATGTGGTGGGTCAACTCAACATTCAGCTCGATGGATAATTTGACGGGTCCCGGTCATGAAGATCTCGAAGGCATATACGAAGGTGCTCGTATATAAGAGACTTGGGATGAGCTGAGAGGAGGCCAAGTCACTCGCCAGTGAACTCGAAGGTAAATTCCATGGAATTGAGCTAGAAAGAACCAATTGTAAGGAAGGTAAAATGAAGAGAGCTCGATACATAGGAAGTAGCTTGATTGGTGAGGAAGGAAAAATCAATAAACAAAGCTCTTGTCGTCAGCGAGCATGGTGTAAAGGACATTAAGGTTCATATCAGTTAATGTGAAGGCTCAGGATCGAGTCGCAGGGGTCTTGACTCAACCAATCTATCTCAAGGAGATAGAGCTCGCTCATGGTGGGTCCAACTCAAATCTGTGACATGAGTTAAGATTGAGGCATGTAGTTTGAGAGCTCAATTATGTGAGGATTTCATAAGACAGTCAAGTGGTAGATTGGCCCCAGATTGATGGGAAAATAGAGGTACGGTGAATCCAACATTGATCAAGGAAATTAAACGAGCCCCTAGATGTGTATGAGCTTAGCGAAAAATGTTATTGAAGGAGGAAGAGTCGAAGTAAGAAGATAAATATTATATATCTAGGAAATCGACATGTAAAGTGAGCTCATGTGAGGAATTCGAGCTCATCTGAATGCATTGTTATTGGGTTAGGTTATGAAATCCTGTGGTGAAGGGGACCAAGATTAAAAGATGAAAATTCCATGGTGTTTAAAGCAAAAATTGGTGGTGGAATCATTTTGGGCTCCTAGAGCGGAGTCATAAGTTGTCACGAAGAACCATGTGAAATTGGAGAGCTCGTTTTGGAGTTAGAATCCTGAGCTCAGTCGGGCCCATTGGAATAGCTCAGACACGGACGAGTTGCGAGGTGACAAGGACACTTGTATGTGTTAAGGACTCTATTTTGAATTGAGTTGAGCCCGAATATAGTGGGACACTGAGTCAAGTTAAGCCTAGCTCGAAGAACAACTCATGAAAGACTCAGTGAATGCAAATTTTTAATGTGGGGGAATGATATTGAATGGATTCACCGAATCAAAATCGTCATGGAGAATGGAAATGTGGCGGTAATGCGCCTGAAACGTTTTGATGTAGCCATGTAAAGGAGCTTAGTTATGGAATGTGAGAGGAGGGGCTCATCACCCAACTCATTGAGTTGGCTCGGTGAGCCAACCACTGAGTTGGGCTATTTTTGGCTTATTCACATGGACCCCCCATTTTTCAATGCAAATTGGTTTTTCATGGGGGCCCACCATAATTTTATTAAATCAATAATTTTATTTAAATATTTTAATAATAATGTTTATTATTATTATTATTAAAATATTTTATTAAAATATTCCTTTCATTATATAAGAGGATTAAGTCAGACGACGCATTAATGGTAGATGATGGAGGGTTAATTGGTTCAACTAACTTTGTAATAAATGTTGACCATCATGTTCCTTCAATGTAGGAAGGAATTTAGTACTTCTCCTCTATTTTCTCATAGAATTATTGTATAAATGTAAGTTGAAAGCTCATTCCAAGGGGTTTGACAAGTTAGACATCTAAGACAAGTGCATATTTTTCTAAGAATCCTCCATCTGCAAGTTGTTCTTGTATGTTGAGGGAACTTTCAAGCCTTCTTTCAAGACTATAATGGAAACCATTACCTCTTCTAAATGGAATGATGCATTTTACATGTTGTTGAAGTAATAAAAGTGTGTGTTTTGTGACTACTCATGGTTCTTTTATCCTTCTATACTTCTTTGTTCCTTTCTCATGCTTGTAGGTACATTGTGCAATTTCATGTTTCTATTGCAGGTTCTTGGAGTTTTGTGCTTATCAAGTGGTGGAGTATTGCATGCAGTTGAGTTGTAGTTCTTTCTCACCCTTCTCAAGTTTATCCTTCTTCACTGGAAGATTGGTAGATTGTTTTGTCTGATTGAATTTAACAAAGGATACGCATGCTTCCTAGTTTGTCGTATTTGGTTACCCTCTCTAAGTTACATTAGGTGAAGTTGAATTGTTGTGCATAACACCCTATTCAAATCAACCCTTCCTAAGTTTAGCAACACCCTTTATTTGGTGCATCATCATCCCTAGTATAGTTTTATTTCCTACAAATCTCTTTCCCTAAAACCCATGAAAATGTTAGCATAGGTCTAGATAACCATTTTATTTCACTAGGAATAGAACTGCACTTAATTTTAAGAAGAGGAAGTCATCCTTCTTTGGAGGTTCACCTCAAGCCCAAGTCTCATAGCTTGAGAGGTGACCCCATGTTACCCAATTACACCAAATGTTCTGTTCACATTCTAGCCATTCAGAGGGTGGAGTGATTTGGCGATAACAGTTTTTTGGCACACCTGGTGGGTAAAGAGTTGGTACTTCTCTTCTGACTTGCACAAATACAAGTACCTAGTGACTCTATATCTCTGGATTTCAAATCTCAATGCGTTAACTTATGCAAAGAATTCAGACAAGAGTTTCTTTAAAGAAAGGAAATTATTAGCATATCGAACTATCATTGTCTCCTCCAAGGATAAGGAGGAGAGGAATCTCAACATCACCCATTGTAACATCACATCATAGGAGTTATTCAACTCCTTATTAAAGTATTCCTCCACCCTAGGAATAATCAACCTCTCATTGCTATAGCGAGGAACAAAGTTGTTTCCCCTTTTAATGCAAGTAGTCCTCTTTTGTTGGCTGAATGTCACCCGATACCTATTGTTGTACTCAAAATTCTACCCTTGTACACAGGGGAAACAAACATTACTCTAGTGGAACATATTATTGATGTAGCCAACATTTGTCTAGTACATAATATCGCAGAGGAAAACGTTGTAGTTATGCTTCTTGCTACTTCTTTCAAGGGAAAATCACTTCAATGGTTTCGAGGTTAAGTGTTGGTACTATAACCACTTGGGATGAGTTAGGTGGAAAAATATGTAAAAAGTTTAAAGATAGAGTGATTATCTATCACTCTTGGAAAAACTCACTACCATAAAGAGAGCTCCCAAAGAATACATGAGTGATTTCCACTTCTGATTCTAAAGGACCTGGAATATGATTTTAACACTCATAATGCCTTCTCTAAATAATGCATTCTTGTACTATTTGTGACCCTTGAATAATGACGTAGTAGTTATGATCCAGTTAAGAAGTTTTCATAAGAGCGGAGAATTCCTTAATCCAGGATGGAAAGATAGCTTCACGACCACCAATGCCATTGTATCCGGATCTTAAAAACAAATAGCCTACCATTTCTTCTATTCCAGAAGCCTCCAAGCAACCAACTTAGTCTTCCCTTGACCCTTAAAATGATCTATTTGAAGTCAAGTCACTGCTGCAAACCTTTGGAATGAGCTCATTGCACTCAAGAGGAAACAATTTCAATATGGTTGTCCATACCATCCAAAAAATAAGTAGTATCAGACTAGCCTTCCTCCTTTTCAAGGAAACAGTCAACCACAAAATCAAGCTATAAATCAAGCTATCAATGTTAATCCTTTGATATTTCGAAACCCTCTTGCTTCTAGCTCATACCAGTGCCCTTTGTACTTATCCAAAAACAATCTATTTCAAGACTATGAATGGTGTTATCCTTGTTCTCAACCACACAATCAAAATGTTTTCCCCAATGGAGTTCTTATCCATGCCCTTATGGTTCAAAGCATATTTGACCCTCCAAAGCCAACATAAATTCATCTACGCAGGAAATAACAAATCAACCATGGACATCCGAAGAAACCACTTTGCTAAATTGGCAAGTAAAATATTTTTGTGGGTTAAATATAGATTCCTCATCATTGGCGGAAAACACTCATTACCAAAAGAGAGTAATGAAATATCAACCTTCCAAAGATGATCAGGAATCCACTTAAAAACCTCATCCACATGTGGAAGTTGATAAACAAGTGGGAAAGAAACTTCCAGAAACACATGCTAGCCAAATTGTAAGGAAAGAAGGGTCTTCAGGCATCACAGTACCCAACAATCACTTTCAAAAATAGGATTCTAACGTCTAAAGAAGTGATAACAAAGTAGGATCAATTCCCTTTAGTATTGTAGAAAAGATGAAGAAGACCAACCTAAGCATTAGTATATGGGACACACTCTCAATTCCTTCTCAAAGAAACTTGTTGCGAGAGGCTCTGAATAATTTAGGTACAACTGACTGATCATCGGGTTGTGGAACAACAACTGCTACAAGTTTGTGTTAAATAGAAGGGAAAATTATTCCTAAGGAAAAAAATCCACCACCATTATATATTTCCTTGATCATTGGCGGCCACCACATACATAATTACATGATTGATTTTGGTGCGAGTAGCTCGGTCATGCCCAAACAAATTGCAGATGTACTAGGCATACAATAGGCACTAGTTGCAAGAGGAGTTGTTAGGTTGGATGGCACAACTGTTGAAAATGTTAGAGTCATCAAAGGACTTCAACTTACCATGCATGCATGCCCTAGTTTTTTGTTTACCCAAGACATATCAGTCAATGATCTCCATCCTCTCTCTTTTCATCTACCTATCATGAGATTTCACTGACAAGATGGGCTGGTTATCTATCAGCTGATTGGTCACATATGATTCTCAGGACTCAATATGGAACCAAAGTAACTATAAGGGTGGAACCAATCTGTCATAATCATGTAGAACCTTACACTGCTAGTCCTATAAATGGGAATTATACCATTGGTGATCCAGAAGAAGAAGATGTTGATCATGAACCGACCACTCTTGTTGAAGAAGTCACTGATAATGTGTTGGATGAAGTGAGTGGATATCATTAGTACGATCCCTATGCTGATGTGTTGGTAGAGGAAGAAGTTTGTTTTCTATTGTTGGAAGAGACGGGATTGGGTACATACTACATTCACAAAGGAGGTACGATCATACCACAACTTGTCAAAACACAAATCAATTTTGAAGGACTGTGGCAATTGTTCTTCGATGGCTCAAGGAGTAAGAATGGATCCGATGCTTGTGCCATGATAATTTCTCCAGAAGGAGATAAGTACTTCTCATATTTTCGGTTGCAACTCAGTTGCACTAACAATGTTGCTGAATATGAGGCTCTTGTGCAAGGTATTCAAC
This sequence comes from Taxus chinensis, assembly GCA_019776745.2. NCBI lineage: Eukaryota > Viridiplantae > Streptophyta > Pinopsida > Cupressales > Taxaceae > Taxus > Taxus chinensis. Next base: position 184,024,276 of record CM034151.1, read on the forward strand.
TAGCTCAAAAGAAGGAAATCAAAGCCCTGACTATTTTTGGAGATGGTGAGTTAGTTTTTCATCAAGTGACCGAATGCAGTGCATCAAAAAATGATCTTTTAAGATCATACAAGAACGTATTTTAGGATTTTATTGAATATTTTGAAGCTTTTGGGATCCACGTGGTTCTTAGAAATAAAAATAAGGATGTTGATAGGCTTGCTACAATTGGCTCACAATACAACATACTTGTTTATATTATGAAAGAAGAGTGGAAATATATCAAAATGGTGGTTCAACCTGTAGTTCTTGATAATGTGAGTAGCTCGCAAGTGTTTGAAAGTGACAAACAAATTGTCCATTTCCTATAAGAAGAGGTAGATTTTTCTTCAAAAAATCAAGATAATTTGCAAGGATCATATGGTGATCAAATCGTACAATTCAAAATCAACAAGCTACCAAAAGGTTTAGTTACTTTGGAATCCATTTTCAATTCAGATGATCAAGCGAAAAGACAAATCTCTAACAAGGTGGTCAAAGAAGAATATTTTGAAGAAGTCAAGGTAGCAAATGAAAAGCTTCTAAATATCGGAAACGTATGCACTTCCGAAGATAAAGAAGCTTTCATCAGACTTTGTCAAGAGTATCATAAAATATTTTCATGGAGCTACAAAGACCTATGTGGTTTTGATCCAGGTCTAGCATAACATACCATCGAAATGGATCCTAATGCCAAGCTAGTTTGTCAGAAACAAAGGCTAATTAATCTCAAAATAAAGCCACTAATGAGGAAGGAGGTAACAAAACTCATCGAGGCCTGATAATTTTTACGATCAAACATTCCTCTTGGGTGGCCAATATAGTCCCCGTAAGGAAGAATGGAGAAATTCGATTATGCGTGGATTTCAGGGACTTGAACCTTGCCTCATTGAAATATCATTATCCTCTTCTAGCAACAAAGAAAATCCATCAAACGGTTGAAGGAGCCCAAATATTTTCTTTGCTCGATGGATATTCAAGTTACAATCAAATTCTTATTCAAGAATTTGATCAATTCAAAATGACTTTCACTACCAAGTGGGGCACGTATTCTTGCAAAACAATTCCATTCGTATTGTCCAATGTCAGGGCTATTTTCCAAAAGAGCCATGGATATGGCATTGAAGGGACTAATCAACGATATCATTTTGGTTTACCTTGATGATATAAATGTTTATTCTAAGCATGCAGAAGACCACATCATGTGTATAAGAAAGGTATTCCGAAGTTTTAGAGAATTTGAGGTTTCACTCAATCCTAAGAAATGTATTTTTACAGTGCATGAAGGAAAAGTGTTGGGGAATGTTGTTTCAGCGGAAGGAATTTTTATCGATCCAGGAAAAATTTATTTGATTATGTATTTATCTCTCCCAAGTCATAAGAAGGGTCTCAAGAGTTTTATGGGAAACGTACATTTCATGTGGATATTCATACCTCAAGTCGCGACATTGGCTAAACCATGAAAAGCCATGTTGAATAAAAATATGCCATTCTCAGGACAAAGGAAGGGAAAGAGAGTTTTGAAGCCATCAAAATATCCATTTCTCAAGATCGCACACTGGTAAACCCCAAGTTTGATAAATATTTTATTCTCTGTGATTTTGCATGTCAAGAGAGCATTTCAGGTATAATCACCCAACAAAATGACGATTTGATGGAGAAACCAATTGCTTTATTCAATCAATCCCTCAAATACTATGAGCTCAAATATTCATTCATTTAAAAACAAGTATTTGCGGTTATTTGAGCTTTGACTAAATTCAAGCACATGTTGTCCAACAACAAAATTCATCTAATGGTGTCTCATCCAGGTGTCAAGGAATTTTCACTGAACAAAGAGATGAAAAAAAAAACATGCATGGATGGATCACGAAGGTGGTGGAGTATGATGTACATATCAAAGTTACCAAAATTTTAAGAGGTAAAGGTTTGTGTCAACAACTTGCTGTAGACCTAGAATCAAAAGGTGTTGAGAACATGACGCTCCTAAACACTGACGAAGGTGATGATCAGGTTGATTGGTTATTGAAAATAAAGAGTTTCCTTTTCTCAGGAGTATATCCTGTGAACATGGATAAAAATCAAAGATGGACTTTCCATCTTCAGTCTATTGCATATGTTCTACTAGATAATGTTATATTTCAAAGGGATTTGAACGGTGTTCTCCTTCGGTGCGTAGGACCAGAATAGGTAAGTAATGTACTACAAGAGTTTCATAATGGCCTATCTGGAGGACCTTATTCTGAATGAACAATTTCTACCAAGATCATGCATGTCGGTTATTATTGGCCTTTTTCAAGGTAAACCATAAGTTGGCAGCTCTTCCACTGCATCTAATTCAAGTGGATCAACCCTTTGTTCAATGGGGGTTGGATTTCATCAGAGTGATTAATCTTGCATCCAGTGACAGACATAAATGGGTCCTTACTGCAATGGATTATTTTACTCGATGGACAGAGGCAATAGTGTTGAAGGAAAGCAATGAGAAGAAATTTCTTGATTTATTAGAAGGTATAATGACAAGGTTCGGTGTTCCATTCACATTCATTTCAGATAATGCGATGGCTTTCCTTAGTCTGAAGCTAAGTGAATGGGATGTTAAAAAGGGGTCTACCTCAACTCTTCATCTAGTTACTATCATCAAGGAAGCAAAATGACTGAGTTTAGCAACAAGAACCTTACAAGGATTATCAAGCACACAATGGAAACTAACAGGAGGACTTGGCACACATAGCTTGAGACTACTTTATGGGCATATCGAATCACACCTAAAAGGGCCATCAGAAATTCTCCTTTCATACTTGTTTATGGAAGAGAAGCAAAAATTCCAATCTCCTTGGAGTTACCTTCGTTGGAATTATCTCATCAGCTTGAAGTTATGGAGAACGATCCTCTAACAGTCAGGTGTTCCAAACTCATGGAGTTGGAAGAAGTATTAAAATAAGGCTATGAAGAATTTGGAGCAACATCAGGCTCAGGTTTAGAAAGTATTTTGACAAGAAGGCATCCGACATGTATTTTCAAGAGGGAGATTTAGTTCTCAAATGGGATGAAGGTAGAGCCAAAATAGGCAAACATGCCAAGTTTGACGCTCCCCAGAGTGGTACATATATCATCACTAGTTGCAAAGAGGTGAATTCGTTTCATCTATTTAGGCTCAATGGAAAATAATTTTGCATTCTTGTGAATGGGATACATCTAAAAGCTTTCTTTTGATATCATTCCCCACTTGTACAGTTTAGTTAGGTGTTTTCCTCCAAGTGCTTTTGCCAATTGTTGTGTTTTGTTGTTCATTTTGTTTTCCTTTTTATTTTCTTTTGTGTTGTCCTTGCATTTTGTATCATCATTAGAGGTTTTCAAAGAGAAGAAGGTTCAGGTTTTATAAAGAATTTTTAGTATCTTCCCAATTCACTAGATGCTTCATTCAAAACTCCGCAATATTCTCTAGATGCTAAGTATTCATCCGATTCAAAATATCCACTACTTAGCATTACTAGAAGATCAAAGATCATCAATTCTTGATGAAATTTCAGAATACATCATAAAAGATTATATCATTTTTAGGATTCTAACATTTGACTCCATACCCATAGGACAACCTAAGGCTACTTGAATCATGCTTAGAACGAAATCATCCCTAAGAGGTCGCAAAAAATGTTATCCAATTTTTCTCCTTAGGGTAAAATTGGACAATGGGAGTCAGTTGTACGCTAATACCAGAAAATTCCTTCATGAGACATTTTGGGACATTTTGATTTCATTTTTTGTTTGAGAAGTATTAACGGTGTTTTAGAAGGGTCCACGGTTATCTGATATTATTCTTACCTTCTTGGCTTTTTGAGACTCAAATTCTACTTTAGGTGACTAAATCGGTCTTGGAACCCCACTTTCAGTCAATATGTGTAAAAGTGATTGAAATCGATCAATCAATTCAGAAGATTTTTTATTTTGTTTGCATGACTCCCTAGTTCCAAGAAGTAGCGAAGAGAATCAAAATTTGATTAAAAAATAGTTAGGGGTAAATTTTAAATGGAACCGAGCTTGATTCGAAATCATGCAAGATGATTTGAATGGGTTGAGGGTAATGGCTTGATGGCACCTAGTTTGAATGGAGTTGAGATAAATTTAAGATCAAAGATATGTTCAAGCTTCAAGGCAAGTGTCATTTTTTAATCTTGGTCGAGTCAATTTAGTGGCATGATAAGGAATGAATGGAGAGTTGTTTTAATGGACCGTTTGAGGTCGAGGGAAGGATTTCAGTTCATGGCTCATGTTGAGCTCGTTAGTATATGAATGGTGCTCGTTTAGTGGATTTCATTACAACTCGCTGAGTCAAAAGTCAGTGTAAAAAACAGAGCTTAGCGGTAAGAAGCTCAACGAACGTGAGCGAAACCTGAAGGGAATCCCGAGTCAGGATTATTTTCATCTTTTTCCATCCAAGTGGGGAAAATGGTGTTTAAATCCCATGCAACATCATCAGCATGGGGATCTCGAGGTGATAAACAACCAAATGGATGACTGGGATTTTGATGACGGCAAGCCAAGTAGGTATTTCCGCAAGGTGGAATAAATTCAACCAACTGCCATGGTGGAAACTTTGAAATGGAAAGTTGTCATGGGGATTCCGTGCAAAGAAGAAGTGTATTTATTTGACAATTTTCTAGGTGATTTTACAAGGGAGTTAGAAAATTCGAGGGTTACAGTCATGATGGTGAGCCATTTACCGAGATAGGAGGAATGAATGCGTTGTGGGCCAACTCAGCGTAGAGCTTGGTGGACAGCTCGACGGGTCCTGGTCATGAAGATCTTAAAAGGCATATATGAAGGGGATCAGATATAAGATACCTGTGATGAGTCGTGAGGAGGCTGAGTCACTCGGCAGTGAACTCGGAGGTAAAATATGTTGAGTCAAGCTAGAAAGAACTAAATATCAAGAAGGTAAAATGAAGGGAGATCGATACACAGGAAGTAGATCAGTTGGTTAGGAAGACAAACTCAATCGATAGAGCTCCCATCGGAAGTGAGTATGGTGTGGAGGAGATTAAGGTTTTACTTAGTAAAAGAGAAGGCTCAGGATCAAGTCACAAGGGTCTCAACTCAACCAATATATCTGAAGGAGACAGAGCTCACTCACAAAGGGTAGAGCTCAACTTTGTGAGCTGAGTCAAGACTAAGCCGTGTAGTTTGAGAGATCAACTCTATGAGGATTACATACGATAATCACGTGGTAGATTTTCCCTAGATTGATGGGAAAAGGGAGGTCCGATGAATCTAGAATCAATCAAGGAAATTAAACGGGCCCCTAGATGTGTATGATCTTGGTGAAAGATGTTACTGAAGGAGGCTGAGTCGAAGTAAGAAGCTCGGTACTATATATCTAGGGAATCAACATGCAAAGTGAGCTCATGTGAGGAATTTGAGCTCATGTGAATGCATCTTTGTTGGGCTGGGTTATGGAATCTTGCACTAAAACAGAGTGAGGTTACAAGATAGTGAGTGCATGGTGTTTGAAGAAGATCTCGGCGGTGGAAGCATTTTGGGCTCGTAGATCTGAGTCATGATTTGTAATGAAGAACCATACAAAGCCAAGGATATCGTTTCAGAGTTGGAATGTTGAGTTTAGTTGGGCCCATCGGAATAGCTTAGACAAGGACGAGCTGTGAGGTAACAAGGACATGTTGATGTGTTAAGGACTCGATGTTTAACTGAGTTGAGCCTGAGAGGGGGATGCCAAGTCAAGTTAAGCCTAGCTTGAATAACAACTCACAAAGGACTCAGTGAATGCAAATTTTTCAAGCGGGGGCACGAAATTGATGGGATTCACCAAGTCAAAATCCTCGTGGAGAATGGAGACATGGAGGTAAGGCACATAAAATGTTCTGATCCAACGATGCAAAGGAGCTTGGTGGTGGAATGCAAGATGAGGAGCTCATCGCCCAACTTGGTAAGTTGGCTCAGTAAGCCAACTACCGAGTTGGGTTTTTTTTCCTTATTCACATGGAACCTATTGATGCTCAATTTGGTCTCACCCAGTTTGTCCTTAAATTTTTTAGTGTGCAGGATTTTTCGTTTTCTCTATCTCCCTGTATTGATGGATAAAAATGCTGTCCTCCATTTGGTTGCCATGATCAGTCCCTTCCTTGGTTGAGGATCACTTAAAAGTCCAGAATTTGTTTTTTGTTCCTCTATCCGTGTGAAAGATCTGTAACTTGGGAATAAAACTCAAGTTTTTCCCTTCCTTCTGTTTTCCATAGTCACGTTTTTTTGTCCTTGTTATTTTTGTCCCAAATATCTGTGGAAACGTGATTGGATGAAACTCGGAGGATCATATTTGGGCCTTATAACATTTCCAAATTCTCTGTCCTTGAAGAAGGATTCATTTCCAGGCGGAAATGGTGATTTTCCTACATTTTACGGTTTGACAGGTGTATTTTTCCTCAGTCAAATTCATATCTCAACATCTATGGAAACGTGTCCTTTTCTAGTTGGATGCGGCTTGGTGGGGCACTTTGAAAATCTAAGGCCCATTTCAGACTTAAAACTTGTCCACATGGAGGGTCGACGCTCATATGAAAATCTAGCTTTTGGGTTGGCCTTGGAGTTGCGTCGGGGACAAACGTGAAGGTTTTTGCTACCTTTCCAAGACTTAGACAAATTTTTAATGCGACCGGTATAGTTTTGGCAGACCATGGACACGTGGAGGGCAGACGATCATTTGAGGATCCACCTTAGGGTCCCACCTTAACAATTGTGACAGGGAGACATGTGGAGGCTTTCGTCGGCTCCGCTCTATACTTAAACTTTTTAAAGTAATTTTCTAATCCCTGAGACATGTGGTGAGCCCGCGCTTGTTCAAGGTCTCTGCTCTTGGGCACCATCTCAAATTTGCGCCATGAAGAAACATGGAGGCTTCCGTCAGGTCTTCCCAAACTTAGACTTTTCAAGTAACTTTCTAAAGGCCTGGGACACGTGGAGGGACCATGCCTGTTTGGGGACCAACCCCAAAATTGTATTTTGAAGAAGCGCTAGGAGGACACTTGGAGGTTTCTGCTCACTCTGCCCTTATTTGGACTTTTTAATGGCCAAGGAAAACTATCGCAGACCCTGGACACATCACCTTCTGCTAATCCTTCAACTCTTTTAACAAATCTGTCGGACTGAGACACGTGGTGAGCCCGCGCTTGTTCAGGGTCTCCATTTTTTAGGACCATTCCAATGGTGCACCAGGGCGACACATGGAGGCTTCTGCTGGATCCTTTTTTATAGACACATGGAGGCTTCTTGGGCCCAGGGCATGTGGAAGGCCTGCGCTTGTATGGAAACTTTCCCTTATACTTCTGCTTTGCAGTTATGCTAAGGAAACACATGGATGGATATGAATTAAAGTGGAAAATGGGAAGAATCAATGGTTGTGCATTGTGTCTGTTTTTCCACCTTTTTTTCTCCAAGAATCTTGGAGATGCGAATACACATCGTTTTTTCATCATTTTTGATGAAATTCCTTGTCGTTTTTGTCTGCAAAGTGCCACTGAATGGATTCAGAACTTAATTTTTTATTCTAAGGATTGTTAAGGTCAATATTTTGAAGTTGGAATTGCTTGGGCACTTGAAAAAACATGAATCACTAGAGAAGATGGATGCGGGGCAGAATTGCAAAGGAAAGAGAGGAAAAAGAATGAAACGATGGAGGTTGTAGGCATAAAAGATGTTGCCTCGAGGGTAAAAAGGATTACCTATCAGATCCAGTTGTGCAGACCCTTCAAAAAATGATTAAAAAGGGGATTTCTCGCATGAAAGAATCAGAATGATTAGAAGGAATCCCAAAACGTTGTGGCATGACATCCTAGTCATTAGTCGAAGGCCTGAGAAATGTGATTAGTTCATAATTGGTCCACCTGGAAGCTTTCAGATGTGTTTTTTTACATATTGCTTTCATGTGACAAATAGGAAACAAGCAAAGGTCCCTTGAATACTCTTCCCTTTTAGGGGGAAAATTGAGTGAGTAAAATGTATAAATTCAATGAAAATACTCTTGCAAAGGGTCGAGGGTGGAATTCTTAAGAGAAAATTTGAGAAATCCGTCTTCCTGAGAGACCAATCCGAGATAACCTGTTAATTCCTTCAATGTTAGATTTTCTATCATGTCAAGTTGGTTGTAGATGTATAGCCATTGACGAGCACTGAGATTTCTCTGGAAGCATTCACCTGTTGATGAATCTAAGCAATTTTGAAATTAATTTGTGTTCAATCTCTAGCAATTTGTGTTTGCATTATTTCCGAATCTCTGCAAATAGTTTCTTTCATTCCTATCGCAATATTACATTGAAATATTTGTGAAATCACACATGATCTTGTCCCTTTGACAATTTAGTGGCATTTGCAATTTCATTTCAAGAAGAGCCTTCATCCTGTGATGAGATAAAAAAATTTAAAACCACTCCATTGTCATTTGTTGATAAATATATTCTGTAAGTATTCGGGTGTACCTTAGGCGTGATTGATCAAATATTCTGGTGTTTAATTGAGTCTTCTAACTCGAGCCTTCGTGCTAGATTCTTAAAGATTGTGTGAAAACTTGCTGATCTCGGCCTCCATTAAACCACACTTTTTGGTTGAAGGAACGTCCTAACTACCCTTGTTTTCCCCTTATATCTACAAAGGAACAAAATCTATTTATTAAAATATGCAGAACAATCAGGATTTCTTAATGTCTTTAGTAACCTTACCCTTGTGTTGAAAGTATCTCGATCTTTTAGAAGTGACAACTCTCAAGAGTTAAATTATGAAGTATTGACCATATTTTCAAAGGTTTTCTTCATAAAATTTGTGCAAAAGAAGGATATCCCCATCTCCTTCATGAAAAAGAGGTTACACTAAGGGTCCTTTCACCCTAGTTGAAAGGCACGGCCTAAAATAGTGAGGATAGGTCAAATACTCTTGAAGGTGTTATCCATCTCTCCACAAATATGAGTGACAAAGGGCCAGTTACATCTCATCCCTTGCTACAAAATGATACACACTATGATATATTTGTCTCTAAGCTCCGTGTCAGATCTACGATGCTACTCAACTTGAAAAGGAGAACAAATTTGTGTTTCCGGTGACCTGATTTATGTTGCCGAGGAAGATTTATTGATTTTTTTCCAGTTCATATCCATTTGACCCATAAACAACACTAGTGGTGTTGTTTCTGGGGAATGATTTGCGTTACTAGGGACCTGATTTGTGTTTCTGAGCAAGATTTGTTGATTTTTTGCTAGTTCATATCCATTTGGGCCGTCAATAACACTCGGGGTGCCGTTTCCAGGGACTCTTTGAAGTATTTTACAAATGCAGTACATATAGACCCTGATAATACTTCTAACATGATCTAAGTGCTAAGACATTGCTGAAAAATCTGTCTGTTCAGATTTGTAAGAATTGTTCAAATTTGTAAGTTCTGAGTGCAATATTTCCAGCTTCTCAGGTTATTACACTAAGGTTTGTATCATCATTGATAAATTTGGGTAGAAGAAGAGTAGATCTTCTAAGCTTTGCATGAATTTGGTATTAACAGACATTTGATAGGTCTTTCATAGTACATTTGCACAAACTAAGGTGAAAATCCTTAGTGGCAACTCTGTGTTGTTTAAATTCTCAATAAATACTAGTGTCTTAACATATATCAAGTAAGATTTGTCATTAATCCTATAAAGCTAGAAGGACGAAGATTTTTCCTTCACCAAGGACCCTAGTAGAAGGTTGTTTTTAGGGTTAGGAAAGTTTGATTTAGAAAGAAGAATTTTGAAGATTTTTGGAGATCAAGCATCAAGAAAAGAGATCTCCATTACTGAAACTGATCAACATGTGATTGAAGATTGCAATTATTCCTCAAGTGCTTCTGAATCAGGTAGTATCTTTGTTGAATTGAATTCTCCATCCGGAGAGGGTCCTTCTTTTGCGTTTGAAACATTTGCTTATTAATCAACCCCTGTATTTTCAAAATCTGATAGAGTTTTCCAAGAAACAGAGCCTTTAGAGGGAAGCCATTCTAAAAATTGCATCCCTATACCACAAAGACCCCTCACTCCTCATCATTTTGTTTCTCTCGTAAGATCACCTCCTAATAATAATATGGCTCAGCCTCCACCCAAAGCTCCATTTGTTGTTAATACTTTTGGTCCCATCAATTCTAGAGGTATCGTTGGCTATCCAAATGTTGTGCCACAAGATGTAAGAAACAAATTACCTAAGTTTCAAGGAAATAATGAAATCACTGGTGATCAACACTTGAATCTCTTTGTCAATATGATAGAGGAATTTGAAATAGAATTTGAGGATGTGTACATTAAATTGTTTGTTCATACTCTAGAGGAGGATGCAAGGGACTGTTATAAATCTTTGCTAGATAATTCCATCGATTCTTGGACAGAGATGAAGAATGATTTTAGAATGCAGTATGGTGATAAAACATGCCCTAGGTTTCTTTTATCAGAGTTTGAAAAATATAAAAAAGAATCCTAATGAATCAGTGCATGATTTCAATACAAGATTTAACAAAACATTGAGAAGACCGCTTCTTAATTTGAGGCCATGTGATGAATCATGTCTGATAAGTATTCAGATGCATTTGATAAGAATTTTGCTTATTATTTGAGGGATACAAACCCAACAACTTTGAGGCGGGCCTTTACCATGGCTCTGCAAATTGAGAAGAACATTGAAGCAGTTAGAAAACCTCCTAAGAGGGAGGGTGTTAGACTGATCAACCTTGAGAAGCCTCAGTCAAGTAAGACTATGGATCTTGAGGAAGTTGTAAATACTTTGGCCGAAGTTGTCAAAGAAATATCTTACAAGCTAGCCAAGGCAGAGAAAGGAATTGGACAAGATTCTCAAGGTCAGCATAGGCAACAAGGACAAGACATATTTTCAAATCATCCTAGAAATGATCATAGGTCTGATGACAGAGGTAAAGGACCCATGGGAGCTAGAAAACCCTAAGCTAGGGAGAATAGAGTAGTGCTTGATCCTCTAAATGCCAAAGTTGTTGTTTTTGAAGAGACAAATCAAATTAATTGGTGTGAAAAGTGTTTCTTTCCCCACTTGCCATGTGAAGTAGATCCAAAAGTTGAAGAAGTTGATGATGATGATAACACTGATGATGATGCATGCATGATGGACTTCTCTATAAGCTCACAACAAGGAGCAACTTCAACTGAAGTAATAAGTGCAAGAACTGCTGCAAGTTTTTGGGATTGCATTCACTGGGTACCTATTATTTCTCCCTCTCATACTTTAGAAATAGATATGGTACAAACTTTTGAACTTCCTAGTAATGATTTTGAGTACCTAAGATCTCCAATGATTAAGAAGTGTGATGGAGGAATCCCATCAGAAGAGGAAAGGAAGTTGTTGATGAACATTTTTGTTGCCCACGAAAAGGAGTATAACACAAGAAGTAAAGTTGTCAAAGGGGTAGGGCCTCAAGCCAAACCAAAAACCCCATTTCTCACCAATGTCCCAAAAGAAACTCTAAAGAAAGATGCATCTGGAAAAGGCCTTGTTGTCTCAAGTAGAACTGGTATTCCCACTCATGCCCAAAATGTGAAAAATCTTGTGCCATTCGATGAGTTTGTCAATCTTTCTCCAAATGTTGCTTTGCCCAAATACATTCCTTATGACATTGCCCAAGTCTTGATTCAGATCAATATTTTTGTCCTAATTGTTGAACTGCTTAGGATTCTTGAGCACAAGAAGAGGCCTTTTGAGTATTTTGGATTGGAAGAAGATAGGAGTACCCAAGGTAGAAATATAAATAATGTAAACACTCCTCCTCCAAACATTATAGACCTAGAGAAACCACAAGAATTAGAAGAGATAGGTGAACCACCTTAAGTTTACTTGGGAACATCTTCGGTTGAGACTCAATTAAATGTTGATCCATTTTTTACAACACTAATTATTAAGGCCAGACTGCTGCACAATTGTATGTTTGATTCTGGAGCATCATGCAATGTTATGCCTCTGGAAGTCATAAATGAATTGAACATTAAAGTGACAACAACTTATGGCAAGTGTACTATAATGGATTCTAGAGAGGTTCCTGTTGTAGGATGTGTACAAGGTTTGATGGTACAACTTGCAGCTTATCTGGGTAAGAACTTGAAACTTGATGTTGTTATTGTTGATTGCCTTGCCAAATGGGGCATGTTGTTATCAAGAAAGTGAGCTATAAGTGTTGGTGGAAGTGTTCATATGGATATGTCTTTTTCCACCATTCCAATTGAAGGAAGCATTGCAAAGCTGTATGGAGAGAAAAATATGTTGCACCTCATTGAAGATCCCAATAAGGCTTCTTATGAGATGTTGTATGCTGATGTAGATGCTGATAAATTTGTTGGGTTTGCTGATGGAAAAGAGCATAAGATTGATCAAAGTAAATGTCTTGAATAGGTAGGTTTACATTGGACCTTGTTATTTGATGGAGCTTGTTCCAAGTTTGAAAATGATTTTGGCATTGTTTTGATTTCTCTAGGCCAGGAAGAGCTTTTTTAATTTCAAACTCAACTTTGAATGCACTAACAACATTAATGAATATGAAGCACTATTATTAGGCTTGATAATTTCATGGAAATATGGTATAAAGGATATCATTGTCAAAGGAGATTCAGAACTGATTGTCAAGGAAATTAGAAAACTGTATGCTACTAGAAATTAGAGAATGAAACAATACAAGCATGCAGTCTAGGATTTGATTGAAATGTTTGACTCTTTTAATAATGTGCACCATGATAGAAATTTTAATGTTTTTGCAGATAGGTTAATAGTGCTAGGATCCGGATTTAGAAATTATACAGTGTCTCCATTTTGTGAGTATGATGTTGAAATACTAACAAGGCCATCTGTCCCTAATAACATTAAAAATTGGCAAGTGTTTGATGATGATGCCTAGGTTAAATGGTTTCTACATAAACAACGTGAGTTTGCTGACCAAAATATAGATTGGGAACCAATGGTGTGTTTTGCTGAAGGAAATGAAACTTTATTTGGAAAAGACATCATCCAACTGAAGACAAACACAATTCCTAGAGGTTTGGTGGAACTTGAGTCAAACTTTGATAATGCCGATTATATTATTAAAAGGAGTATGTTAGTTTCAAGATATGTGGAAGAGAACGACCTAGGAACAAAGGAAAGACAACGTAAAATCTGGTTTGGAAGCAGTCTGAGAAAGGAAGAAAAGCAGTCCTATGTTCAATTGTTGAAAAAATATCAGGACTACCTAGCTTGGTCTTACTCTGAGTTGAAGGCATACAGGGAAGATTTTTTCCAACATGAAATTCATATTGAATCTAATGCCAAGCCTTTCAGGTAAAAATAGAGGCCAATCAATCCACTCCTTTCTTTGAAAATGCAAGAAGAATTGAAGAATTTGAGGGATGGAGGGATCATTCAGCCCACAAGGTACTCTTCTTGCTTTGCAAATTTAGTACCTGCTAGAAAAAATAATGGTGATATAAGGATGTGCGTAGACTTTAGGAACTTGAATAAAGCATCATTGAAAGATAATTTCCCTCTGCCAAACATGGATAATATGCTACAATTGGTAACTAGTTTTGAATTGTTATCCACTTTGGATTGTTTCTCTGGCTATAATCAAGTTGTTTTGAAGGAGTCAAAGAGAATAAAGACTGCCTTTACCACTCCTTGGGGAACTTATGTCTATGTCAGGATGCCTTTTTGCTTAATGAATGCTGGAACAACTTTCCAAAGAGTAATGGATGTAGCATTTGCTGGTTACATTAATGATTTAATTGTTGTTTATAAAGATGATGTAACTGCACTTTCCAGAAAAATAAATGATCACTTGCAGCACTTGGAGATAATGTTGTTAAGGTGTAGAGAGTATGGCATATCATTGAATCCCAAGAAGTGCCATTTTGGAGTGCAAAAGCCAAAGTTGATTGGTCACATTGTATCAAAAGAAGGGGTCATGATTGATCCTGAGAGAGTGGAATCCATCAAAAAGGTTCCAATTCTAAGAACTAAGAAGGGAGTTCAATCCTTCTTTGGACAAATAAACTTTATGAGAAGGTTTGTGTCTAACTTTGCTGAGCTGACCATCCTCATTACTAGCATGCTGAAAAAAGACCAAGTTATCAAATGGGAAGAAGCTTTCATTCAAGCTTTCAATGGGATCAAGGAGGAACTAAAGCATGCCCCTGTTTTGGCAGCTCCAAATTACAAGAAGCCCTTTCAAGTGTTTTCTTTTGCTTCAAAAAACACCATTGCATCTGTTTTGTTGCAGAAGGATTATGAAGGGGCTGGGAGACCAATTTCCTTTTTCAGTAAGGCATTATACGGAGTTGAGTTGAAGTACACCATCATGGAGAAGCAATCATTTGCCTTGGTGAAAGCAACAAAGGTTTCCATACCCTACAACTTGATCTCTAAAGTTGTTTCTTATGTTCCCCACACCATGGTGAAAGACATCTTATCAGAGATGGAGGTCTCAAGGAAAATATACAGATGGGTGAACAAGTTGAAGGAGTATGACATGTATATCCAAACCACGAAATTGGTAAGAGGTTTGGGCCTAGCTAAGCTTATGGCTGAGAGCAACTTGCAAACTATTGAGGTGAATGAAGTAGAAGGAGAAACGGTGGATGTCGTTGAAAAGTTGGTAAGCTATGAATGGTAAAAGGATATAATATTTTATCTCGGACATCTATGCTGCCCTGAATATTTGAGTAAAAATCAGAAAAGAGCTCTTAGGTTAGCCTCTCTGAAATATGTGATTATTGATTTTGGGTTAGCTTGGAAGAACCCGGAGTGAGTGCTATTAAGATGCATTGCTGATCTCCATGGAGGAGTTTGTGGAGGACATTTTGCAAGAAGAGTTACATCACATAAAATCTTGAGGGCTGGTTATTGGTGGCCAAATCTCTTCAAGGATACAAATCTATTGGTTAGGAAATGTGAAAGTTGCCATCATTTTTATGGAAGAATGAAAGCTTTAGGATCCCTTCCTTTACATCCCGTGTCAGTTAAATCCCCATTTAAGCAATGGGGAATGGATTTCATTGGCAAAATTTCTGATCCTTCTAGTGTTGGTCATAAATGGATTCTTGTAGCCACTGATTATTTCACTAAGTGGGTGGAAGCAATCCCCACCAAGAAAGCAACACACCAAGTTATCATGGACTTCATGCTAACTCAAATCATATGCAGATTTGGAGTGCCAGTTAAGATTGTTGCTGATAATGCCATGAGTTTCAGAGCCAAACCTTTGGTGGCAATGTGCAAAGAGTATGGAATCAATTTGACATATGCTTCTAACTACAATCCCCAAGGAAATGGACAAGTTAACAATAAAAACTTGTTGAAGATCATTAGAAGAACCTTGGAGCTGAACAAAAAGAAGTGGGGTGAGAAACTGAAGTTTGTTGTTTGGGCTGACAGAATCACTGTCAAAATAGCTACTGGTAAGAGCCCATTTGAGTTGGTATATGGAACTCAAGCTTTGCTGCCCCTTCATTTGTAATTATTTTCATTTCAGTTTGTTCAACAAATTGAAGATCAAGAACTTAGTCCATATGATGCTCGAATCAATCAAATTATTGAGTTCGATGAAGAAATAAGGGCATCCCATCAGTGGCATGTGAAGTTTAGAGAAAAGTTGAAGAAGTTATTTGACAAGAAGGTGACTCGAAGATATTTCAGCATTGGGGATCTTGCTCTATTATGGGATAACATGCATGAAGATAAGGGCAAGCATGGTAAATTTGATGCATTGTGGATTGACCCTTATTCAATTGACATTCAAATTGGTGAAAATACCTTCTTCCTAAAAGAATTAGACGGGGAACTGCTTGAATTACCTGTTAATGCCAGGCATTTGAAACATTTCCTTGATTTATTTCTCAGAATCAAGGTGTACTTCATTGTATAGTGTATAGTTATTTGTTTTCATTCTGCTTTTGTGTTTTTGTTCCTTCTAGTCCTTGGTGACCTGGTCTTGCTAGTTTCTCGGTTCATTTTTTGGAGGGTGGTTATGGTTTCTTTGCTCTGCAAGGTTATTATTTGACTCAGTTACCCAATGGTTTGTTTTTGGCACTTGGTCTACTATTTGTTCTTATGGTACTTACAGGGAGTTCTCATCCCCGAGTCGGAGCCAATGTTGGTGCTCAATTTCGTCTCGCCCCATCTGTCCTTAAAGTTTTTTAGTTTGCAATCTCTTTCGTTTTCTCTATCTCCCCATATTGATGCATAAAAAACATGTCCTCCATTTGGTTGCCATGATCAGTCCCTTCCTTGGTTAAGGATCACTTAAAATTATGGAATTTTTTTTTCGTTCCTTTGTCTGTGTGAAAGATCTATAAATTGGGCATAAAACTCAGGTTTTCCCCTTCCTTCCATTTTCCAGTCATTTTTTGTTGTCCCTTTCATTTTTATCCCAAATATCTATGGAAACATGATTAGATGAAGCTCAGAGGATCATATTTGGGCCTTATAACATTTCTAAATTATTTGTCCTTGAAGAAGGATTCATTTCTAGGTGCAAATGGGGATTTTCCTGTATTTTACGGTTTGAAGGGTGTATTTTTCCCATTCAAATTCATATCTCAAAATCTATGGAAATGTGGCCCTTTCTAGTTGGATGCGGCTCGATGGAGCACTTTGAAGAACTAAGATCTACTTCAGACTCAAAAATTTTCCACATGGAGGGCTGGCGCTCATCTATAAATTCACCTTTTGGTTTGGCCTTCGAGCTATGTCGAGGAGACACGTGGAGGTTTCCGTTGCCTTTCCCAGACTTAGAAAAAAAATTCATGTGACCGGTACAGTTTTTGTGGATGATGGAAATATGGAGGGCATGCGCTCATTTGAGGATCTGCCTCAGGGTCCCACCGTAACAATTCTGACAGGGAGACGTGTGGAGGCTTCTGCCGGCTCTGCTCTATACTTAAACTTTTCAAAACAATTTTCTAAGGCCTGAGATGCTTGGTGAGCCCACGCTCATTCAGGGTCTCCGCTCTAGGGCACCATCTGAAAGTTACACCATGAAGACACGTGGAAGATTCCGCCGGGTCTTCCCATACTTAGACTTTTCAAGAAACTTTCTAAAGGCCTAGGACACGTGGAGGGACCACGCCTGTTTGGGGACTGGCTCCTAAATTTTATTTTGAAGAAGTTCCAGGAGGACACTTGGAGGTTTCTGCTCACTCTGCCCTTGCTTGGGCTTTTCAACGGCCAAGGAAAACTGTCGCGGATCTTGGACACATGGCACCTTCCATTGATCCTTCAACATTTTTAACAACTCTGCTGGACTGAGACACATGGTGAGCCCGTGCTTGTTCAGGGTCGTTGTTTTTCAGGACCATACCAAAGGTGCGCCAAGGTGACACGTGGAGGCTTCCACTGAATCCTTTTTTACAGAGTCTTTTTCTTAGGCCAAAAGGTGTTTTTCTTGGGCCCAGGGCACGTGGAAGGCCCACGCTTATTTGGAAACTTTCCCATATACTTATCCTTTGTAGTTGTGCCAAGGAAACATGTGGAAGGCTATGAAATAAAGTGGAGGGGAAAAATCAATGGTTGTGCATTGCATCTATTTTTCTGCCATTTTTGCTCTAAGAATCCTAGAGATGCGAATACGCACTATTTTTTCATCATTTTTGATGAAATTCCTTGTCATTTTTGTCTGCAAAGTGTCATTGAATGGATTAAGAACTTAATTTGTGAGTACAAGGATTGTTAAGGTCGATATTTTGAAGTTGGAATTTCACGAGCACTTGCAAAAATGTGAATCACCAGAGAAGATGGATGCGGGGCATAATTGCAAATGAAAGAGAGGGAGAAGAATGAAATGATGGAGGTTATAGGCTTAAAAGATGAAAAAGGTGTTGCCTCGAGGGAAAAAAGGATTACCTGCCAGATCTAGCTATGTAGAGCCTCCAGAAAATGATTAAAAAGGGGATTTCTCGCATGAAAGAATAAGAATGATTAGAAGTATTCACAAATCATTGTGGCATGGCATCCTAGTCATTAGTCAAAGGCCTTAGAAACGTGATCAGTTCATAATTGGTCCATCTGGCAACTTTCAGATGTGAAATTGTTAAATATTTCTTTCTGAGCAAATCGGTAACAAGAAAAGGTACCTCAAATATTATTCTATTTTGGGGGGAAAATTGAGTGAGTAAAATGTATAAATGCAATGAGAATACTATTGCAAAGGGTTAGGGTTTGAATTCTTAAGAGAAAATTTGAGAAATCCATCTTCTTGAGAGACCAATCTGAGATAACATGTTAATTCCTTCTGTGTTAGATTTTCTATCATGTCAAGTTGGTTGCAGATGTATAGCCATTAACAAGCACTGAGATTTCTCTGGAAGCTTTTCCTTGCTGATGAATCTAAGCAATTTTGAAATTAATTTGTGCTCAATCTCTAGCAATTTGTGTCTACTTTGTTTCCAAATGTCTGCAAATATTTTCTTTCGTTCCTATCACAATCTTACATTGAAAATTTTGTGAAATCATATAGGATCTCGTCCCTTTAACAATTTAGTGGCATTTGCAATTTCATTTCAAGAATAGCCTTCATCGTGTGATGAGATAAACAAATTTAAAACCACTCCACTATCATTTGTTGATAAAGATTGTCTATAAGTCGTTGGGTGTACCTTACGTGTGATTGATTAGTGACTTTTGTGTTTAATTGAGTCTTCTAACTCAAGCATTCGTGCTATATTCTCGAATACTATGTCAAAACGTGCTGATCTGGGCCTCCATTGAAGCACACCTTTTGGTTGAAGGAACATATTAACTATTCTGAAGCTTTTTGTTGTTGAGTTGTCCATTGTTGTGAAGTTTCTCAAAGATCTGGTATAATGAACTTTATCTTGCTTAATCTCCCACAAAAATCATTCAAAAACCATGAATCCATCCTAAACTACCCCTATTTGCCTTGTATATCTACAAAGGAACAAAATCTATTTACTAAAATATGCAGAAGAATCAGAACTTTTTAATGTCTTCAGTAACCTTAGCCTTGTGTTGAAAGTATCTCCATCTTTTAGAAGTGACAACTCTTAATAGTTAAATTATGGAGTATTGATCGTATTTTCCAAAGGTTTTCTTCATAAAATTTGTGCAAAAGAAGGATATCCCCATCTCCTTCATAAAACAGAGGTTACACTAAGGGTGCTCTCACCCTGGTCAAAAGGCATGGCCTAAATTAGTGAGGATAGGTCAAATCCTCTTGAAGTTGCTATCCATCTCTCCACAAATCTGAGTGACAAAGGGCTCGTTAGATCTCATCCCCAGATACAAAATGACACACACTATGATCTATCTGTCTCTAAGCTCCGTGCCAAATCTGTGATGATGTTCAGCTTGAAAGGGAGAACAAATTTGGATACCAACAGAACCCCCCCTCCGTTAATGCAAACCAATTTTTTAGTGGGGACCACCATAATTTTATTAAATTAATATTTTTATTTAAATATTTTAATAATAATAATAATTATTAATATATTTTATTTAAATATTCCTTTAATTAAATAAGATAATTAATTCAAATTGGGCATTAATGGCACATGATGGAGGGTTAAGTGGTTCAAGTAACTTTGTAATAAATGTTGACCATCATCTACCTTCTATTCAAGAAGGAATTTATTACTTCTCACATCTTTTCTCACATAATTATTCTATAAATGTTAGTTAGAAGCTCATTCCAAGGGGTTGGACAAGTGAGACATCTAAGACAAGTACATATTTTTCAAACAATCCTCCTTTTACAAGTTGTTCTTGTATGTTGAGGGAAATTTCAAGTCTCCTTTCAAGACTGTAATGGAAACCAATGCGTCTTCCGATTATAATGATGCATTGTGCCTGTTGTTGAAGTAATAAAAGTGTGTGTTTTGTGACTACTCTTGGTCCTTTCATCCTTCTATACTTCTTTGTGACTTTCTCATGCTTGCAGGTTCTTGGAGTTCTGTGCTTATCAAGTGGTCGAGTATTGCATGCAGTTGAGTTGTGTTGCTTTCTCACCCTTCTTGAGCTCATCCTTCTTCACTTGAATATTGATAGATTGTTTTGTCTAATTGATTTTAACAAAGGATACACATGCTTCCTAGTCTGTGGTATTCGGTAACCCTCTCTAAGTTAAAGTAATTGAAGTTGACTTGTGGTGCATAAGACACTCTTCAAATCAACCCTTTGTAAGTCTAGAAACACCATTTATTTGGTGCATCACCATCCCTATTATAGTTTTATTTCCTACAAATATCTTTCCCTAAAACCCATGAAATTGTTAGCACAGGTCTAGATAACCATTTTATTTCACTAGGATTAAAACTTCACCTAAGCTTAAGAGAAATAAGTCGACCTTCTCCGGAGGTTGACCTCAAGCCCAATTCCCACAACTTGAGATATTATCCCATGTTACCAAATCACACCAAATGTCATGTTAACATTCTGTCCATTCAGAGGGTGCAGTGATTTGGTGATAACAAGGCACTTGATCCATATTTAAACTTGTGAATGTATTTGAGGATCATTTTTTATACAACCAGACCTTTGTATTTGTTTGATTCCTTTCCTTGAATGTTGGCATGAAGATATTTTTTCTCTTGGCTCCTGGAGCTACGTTTTCTGATATAATTTCTTTGTAATTAGAGCCCATCATATAATCTTCTCTGTAAACTTTGTAATATGTATATGTGAGTTTAGGGTGAAATAACTTTCTAAAATTTGTACTTCTTTTGTCTCCATTCTACCAAAGGTATAATAAGTCGACCTTCTCCGGAGGTTCACCTCAAGCCCAAGTCCCGCAACTTGAGATATTATCCCATGTTACCAAATCACACCGAATGTCTTGTTCATATTCTGTCCATTCAGAGGGTGCAGTGATTTGGCGATAACAAGGCACTTGATCCATATTTAAACTTGTGAATGTATTTGAGGATCATTTTTTATACAACCAAACCTTTGTATTTGTTTGATTCCTTTCCTTGAATGTTGGCATGAAGATATTTGTTCTCTTGGCTCCTGGAGCTACGTTTTCTGATATTATTTCTTTGTAATTAGAGCCCATCATATAATATTCTCTATAAACTTTGTAATATGTATATGTGAGTTTAGGGTGAAATAACTTTCTAAAATTTGTACTTCTTTTGTCTCCATTCTACCAAAGGTATAATAAATTTTCTTTCGTGAATTTTTTCTTTGAAACTGTAGATGGAGGAAACACGTGTTTCTTTTGAACTAAACTTCATTTGTCTGAAAATCACTTTCTTAATTCAATCTAAATGAAAACTCTGGGATTTTGCATTAAATTTGATGATTATTTTAGTGACTATGGCTTTCTGATATATCATGAGCTGTAGCTTTAATCTTAAAATCTCACTTCTAGGTGATGAAAATTGTACTTAATACTTTGACTATGTCGTGATTCCTGTGAGAGGCTTGAAAGCATTCCATTTTGTTTTCTTGAACATGACTTTACCTTAACCATTTTACTTTAAGCCTGTGCTTTGAGATGCAAGTCCTTAATATTCTTGCATCTGAATCAATATTCTGAGGTGAATAAGCTCCAATCATGTTGTTCTGTTTTGCATATTTGATATGTTTTATAACACTTTGTTTGTCTCTAATCCATTGCATTCTGAAGTTTGGCATATTTGAGCTTCTTTTGCAAGCTTGTAGTGATGCGTATAGGTGTATTGCAGAAGTTTGAAATCTCTATGTTATGTACCTGTTATCTTGAATACTTGTAGCTTTTGAATCAATCTGCACTTTATCATCTGTATTCTCCTTGCTTATGATTCCTTAGTTGAAGACCTTGAAGTACCTTCTTTTGAATACAATTTTCTTTAAGGGTTGGAACTTTGAGCTGCTTGTTATGCTTATTGATGGAAAAGAGCTCTGATACTCTTACATATATATTTTTTAACATGAAATAGTCTCCTCAATCTTAATGTTTTTCATATTCTCTTTTGAAGAGTTGAAGCCTATTCAAATTGAAGTCTTTTGGGAAAATTTACTTTCATGATAACCGTCATTGAAGTTGTTCTGAATATGATGTATTTTCTTCATATCTATAGATTTCCATTACCAACAGGTCATTATGACCTTATCTATATTCAAATTATCTTTTGGACCTCCTTTACGTATAGAAAATATGATGTAAATTTTTTGTAACTTGATGAAGTACCATTATTTCTTCTCCTTCCAATAGTTGTACTATATCATTTTGCTATACATACGGATGTCATATGACATAAATTTGAGCTCATTGGAAACCTATTAATTTTATCTTTTGATATGAATGTTTCAAAGTATGAAAACACAATAGTTAGTGTTTCTTTCTTTCTTCTTACTTGTATCTGCACATTTAGACAAAATAGTTAGAAAATATTAGGCTTTTTTACCTCTGTTGTATTCCATAGTGAATTTCATTTCTCTCCTTTCTGCCTGTCATGATTAATGTGAATTCCATGAGCTTTTGCAAAATAGTACTTGTATTTCTATATAAGCTTTGATGTACCTTATGCCTCTTGATCTTAGGAGATTCATTTTCCTGAAGGTAATAGCACAGGGATGCAAATTTAACCATAAGCTCAAAAATGACAGTTTTCTTATTACTCTTTCAGGTACACTGTTACAGTGGAATGATGCAAAGAAGATGAAGATAAAGGAACTGAAGTTGAAACAATAAATACCAAACGGAAACCTCAAGGTAATGATGGGTTCCTCCTACATTTCTTTGCTTTTAGATTTATGCAAATGTATCTCTTATTTCAGTGGTTATAAGTTACATCCCACGGATTTTGTGGGAAACATTAAATTTATTCATAAATAAATGAAATTAATTTCTCTAACTGAGTTGTATACTTCTTTCTACATTAAAGTTCTATGATATGTGTTGATTTTATAACTAAATAAACAACTCCGTCACATGATTAATAGTATTTAAACATGAAAAAATAATGAGATTTGATGTACCTGTAACTTAATAATGAACTCCTTTTTATGTAAACTATAACCATGTTTGTTGTTATCTAGTTTAACTTCTCACCTAAACTATGATACCCACCTTCATCAAGGTAATGCATTGGTCCTTATGGTCTTTTATTTTTCCTTGCTGAAGATGAACATGGAATGATAGTCTATGTGAGGTGTTACATTCAACAAGAGAACACATAGCTACAAGTTTCATTTTGTTAATTAATGAATGTAACTTAAAACATAGTAAAAATGTACAATGTTTCCCTTAGTTAGGTTCATTCATCAATGCCTTCCATTGTAAACAAAGTTTCATGTTGCCCATTTTTGCACGAGTGCAAAAATTGTCAACATTTCTAGCGATCCTATCCTGAAAGATACCTGCTAGCTTCAAGACCAGTGCATTGCTCTTGTTAATTGGGTATGGAGTCGAAGCATATAACCAAAATATATCTTTTTCAGAAAAATGACCCTTTTGAAAAGCTAACTAAAGATGGGAAAGGATCTCGTAAACCAAATCACATGCAAGAATGCACTTATTGAATTTAAAAACATTGCAATGTGCATGAACTGCACTTATTGAAAGGGAAATCCTACACTAACCAGACACTATAGGATTTTCAATAACAATGTTTAAGAAACATACCATTCACAGGAATGAGAAGTTATTCTTCATTCATCCTTGAAAGTAGAAATGCATTGTGCTCTTTGCACACTAAAATCATAAAAGGACCACTCCATATTGTATCAAACTTCATGTGGTTTCCTGGATTTACTAGATCAGTATCCCATTTCAATAGAATGTCTCCTTCATTAGAGACTCTCAACTTAGCCTTTTTATCAAACGTTCTTTTGATCTGTCTCTTATTTTTCTTCATGTTCAGATGAGCTTAATCTCTTAGCTCTTACAACTCCATCAATTTTGTATAACGAACCTATATTGGTTCATTCTCAAGTAGTTCCATTTGATGTGGTAAATCTATTGTGGGAAACTTAACTAAGATGGGCATTCTTACCTCACATCCATAAACAAGCTTATATGGTGAATTTCCAACTAATCTCTGAGGAGTCACTCTGTAGCCCAAAGTGCTAAATTTAACATCAAATACTAAGCTCTTTGGTTGTCTTTGAGTGTTCTTCTGATAATCTTCAAAAGATTTTTGTTAGTACTTTCAGCTAATTCATTACCTTGTGGGTAATAATTACACGAAGTACTCAAATAAATGACATGCTTAACATCCCAATCTATTACCTTTGCACCAAGAAATGCTAAGGCATTATCTGAAATGATAGTTGTTGGAACACGAAATCTACAAATTATACATTCGTAAAATTACCAAATTGAAGTATCATTAGCTTCTTTCAAAGCTACTGCTTCAGTCCAACACGTGAAATAATCAGTGACAGTCAAGATCCACTGGTGTCCTTGTGATGAAGGTTGATTTATCACTCCAATGAAGTCAAGACCCCACAACATGAATCGTTGATCCACTGAAATAGGCTCCAGGGGCAGCGAAGCTAAATGTTCTTTACCAAAAAAGAATGCATACTTCTTACACTTTGTAATCCATTCAAATAATTCCTTGAATATGCTAGCCCAATAGTAACCACCTTTTTTAATTTTTAAGGCTATAGTACATGCTAAAAAGTGGCCTCCTCCAAGTCCTTCATGAAACTTGGATAATAGTTGCTGCACACTATCATAATCAATACATCGCATAAAAATTCCATTTATATCCCTTTTGAACAGAACACCATCAATGAAAACATAAGGTACATCCTGGAATCTAAAATATATTCATTTATTCTAGTCCATACCTTCTGGATACTTACCATGCTACAAGTAATTAATCAAATCAGTCATACATCTTGAATCCTGAACTTCTTACCTGAGTTTTGGTTGTTGATTTTCAGGTTGTAAAAATATTTCTGACTGCTGATACATGATTTCAGCATGCTGTAATGAATTTTCTGATTCTACATCCTGATGTTTTTCTATATCATTAATCATATGTTCACACAATCCTTTACCTCGAACTATTTTTGTAACACGGATTTCAACATCATACTCCATAACCTTTGTAATCCATCCTACTCTCTTCTCATTCAATTCTTTTTTCAACAAGAACGCTTTAACACTTGGATGAGATACTAGGACATGTATCTTATTATTGGAAAGCCTGTACTTGAAATTATTTAATCCTCTAACTATAACAAGTATTTGTTTTTCAAGAAAAGTGTATCTTCTCTCGTAGTCATGTAAGCTCTGACTAAAGAAAGTAATTGGCTGCTCAATATTTTCATCATTAACTTGAGTTAATATGGCTTAAATGGTTCTAGATCCTACAAGTGCATACATCATGAAATCCTCATCAAAATTTTGATTCGCTAGAGTAGGAGCTTGTGAAATAGTTGTCTTCATAGCTTCAAATCATTTTCTTCCTTAGTTGGTCTAAGATAAAGTTTTATCCTTCTTTAACATGGTTGTTAATGGCTTGAATAATGCTAAAAAAATCTAGAACACATCTTCTAACAAAGTATATTTTCATAAGAAAACTTGTAGTGCTTACTTATGATGAGGAAAGGATGGCTATGAAATTACTATTGGTGTAAAATCACAGCACCCCCAAATGGCCTAATTTTGTGTGGGGCATTCGGTGTGATCTGCATAACATTGGACCATCTCTCAAGTTATGGGGCTTGCAAACCTGAGATGGACCTCCAAAGAAAAATGGTTTTTGTTCATAAACTACCTGCCACAATCTACTCTAATGCAGGAAAAACTAATCTATCCTAATCTAACCATTCCAAGGAACCAAAGAGAAAGAGAGAGTGAAAGAGATCCTACACTAAATCCGTGATACACTAGAGAAGGAAAGAGGCGAGATACTTTGTTGAGGGAGGATGAAATAGAGGAGAGAGGAGATGAGGGAGGAAAAACAGAAGTGACACAAACTCCATATCCTAATCTAACATCAAAACTCCATGAAACACAACACCTTGCACCTCTTAATGTGAAATACATGCACAAAACATAGATCTAAAAGGGAGAGGAATATAGAAACAATAAAACACGAGAAAGGGTTTAAGAACACCACAAAAACATGACTTTATTGCTCTAGAGGGTGTATGGACCATTACATTTATGCTCAGAGGCATAAAATCCACTTTCCAGGCGTAGGAGAAGGCTTACAACTCAAATGAGTCGGGAAACAAAAATGACAGAGTTTCCCCACACCTGAAATATCTCCCTTCTCAAATGAGAAGTGTTTACAATATATAGAAGGTGAAAACTAGAGAGAAAGAAGAGAAACAAATTCTACCCTGAAATCGCAACCACCAATCATCAATGCCCTACAAATCCACCTTCAATCTATCAAATATGGTTCCCCATGTCTGTTTGGCATGTTGGAGAAGGAAGAATGGCGGATCAAATAAAATCTGGGTAGTTGAAGCAATCATATCATACATTAATGGCATGAAAGACGTTTTCCTATTTTCACCCACCAAAGCCTAATGAAAATAATAATTTATGCTTCCATGGCATAGAGGAGGTTGAGACCTTTCCTATGCTACCAAATTTGCTAAATTTAGAGCACTGGATAGAGAGATATGCCAATTTGAATTGAATTCATACAAAAATGGCAAAAAACTAGTTTTGTAAAATGGATCCATATGCCTGAAATTCACTTTGGCACCTTTTGCGAATAAACACAAAATTATAAAAGACCTCCCGTAGCCCCACAAGTTGGAAATTCACTTTAGCCAAAAATCTCCGCAGGCCCAAATTTGAAATTACGCTTTTTGCACAAAAATTGCAAAAGTGCAAAAGTTCCCCACAGGGCTGCAAGCCCGTAACTTCACATTTTGCATTTGATGAAAAAATATCCTTGGGGTCATGGGCCCGTGCTTGCAAATTGTACCATTTGCAAAAGTTGTAAAATTTCCAAAGTTTCCTTGATGGCCCGCTTCCCTGCAGCTGACAAAGGCTTGACACATGGCTTCTTTGGGCTTACTTTTATACTTTACACCTTTTCAAAAAAAAATCTGAAAATTCCAAAGTTCCTCGGATGACCAACCTTCCCGCTTTGATTTGAAACATGGCCATGTGTCCCTTTGCGGTCATCAGGCATTTTTTCTTAATTTATTTGGCACAAACATGGCCCGCATTTGCAAACTACGCTTTTTAGCAAAAAGCGTAAAGGGCCAAGATATCTCCCCATCACCACCGGTCCTCAATCTTCCCCTTTGGCGAAAAGTCTTCCCCGGGCTCGGCAACCCGCTTTTGGAAAAAAATCCTTGCAAGGTCTGTCAGCCCATAACTTGTAAAAATGAGGAGTTAGAAGAACTTATTTATATTTCTGGAAAGGGGAAGAAATTTCCTATCCAATGGAAATGCTTTTAGGAATCCTTAAGTAAATAAAATATGTAAAAAATCATATTGAAGAGAAAAAGTGGGGAAAGGGGGGTAGTTGACCAAAAATAAGTATGAGCTTATTTTAGACAACAATTCGGCGGCTCATGGGGATCACCTACCTGCTAGGTGAAATGATCAGTTTCCTTGAAGTATCCATTGGGCATGGAGTCATGAATGATAGCCAAATACTGATCTTCAACTCTAAAATGTTATCCCTGAGCCACTTGGAACACCACTGAAACTAGGGCTGATCTCACCAAATGCCATTTTCAATGCATTGTGCATGAGCAACAAAACACCACAACAGACTATGTACAAAATGGAAAATCATACACACCCCAAGTGGGATATGCAGAGTGTGCACAAGCACTTCTTCTGATTAAATAAAACCTACCTACCCTAATCTAACCAGAGAGATGAGAAATTTCAAACAAAAATTTCTACTGGTGATGGGAAATAACTGCCCTTCCTTACAATTGGGAGCCATGCAAATGATTTGGCATTGAATATAAATGAGATTAGGAGTGGAAGGCTAACTACAAATTGTTTCTTCACTCCATCCATCAAGGTATCAACTAGAAACAAAACAAATACCTCTTCAGTTTACTGCTCACTTGGTTCCAAGAGGTATTATTGTTGATCCTTGGAATTTTGAGTCTCTCCCTCATGCTTAGAAGAAATCATGACTGATTATGGCTTCTCCCTTGGCTCCAATAAAGCCAAGTATCTGATTGGGCAAGGTCTGGTCCTGAGAATTTTCCCACTGCTATGATATTTAACTCTAAAAATGGAGTCTTCTTGCAGATCTTTTTGGATTGATGGTGTGAGAGGGATGGTGTGAGAGGGATGATGACATCCTCTTGCTCTCTCCCTTTCTTCTCCTGTGAATAAAATGGAAGATTTAGAACTTACAACATTGGTTCCATAAGGTTGTTGTGAAATGTAGGTTGTTGTCCTTGAATTGTCTCCTTCGTGGCAGTAGGATCATGTGCTTGGAAGGTGAATAATGGAGGAGAAAATGATATGATCTCCATGAGATTCTCTCCATCAAAGCAATCCTCCAAGCCAGACAGATAATCTACCTCCTTGCTATCTTTCTGCATGTGCTCAACCTCTTCCATGGTGTCCTCTTGATCTGAAACTTGCTCACCATGGTTCCCCTCATCTTCAAACATGAATTTTGAAAGCTCAAACTCTTCTTCAACATTAGAGTTTGAACGGGATGAAGTGGGAGGAAGAACATAAGGTTCTTCTATGGCCTTCTCTGTACTTGAAGCCTCTTGAACTATATGGTTCTCCTCCATATACTCCTGTTTAACTGGACTTGGAGCTGATTTTTCTTCTTCCTTGATGACTGATTGTGCAGCTTGGATTAGATAAGCATCCTCTTTAGAAAAAGTACCATTATGGACACTGCATTCAGAGTAAACAGATTGCTGATCTTCTCCTTCTTGTTCTTGTTCTTCTTCTACTGCAAATCAACCTTAGCCACCACTGGATCTTCAACCTTGACCTCTTATTTTGGCTTAACCATCAAGGGGATATTTGTAATCCCAAATCTGGCAGCCCAACTCTTCATATTTTCTTTGTTGTTCTCTTTGACTGGATTCTTGAGTCTCTTCCCAACATGGACTCAGGAAAATAGGGGGAGTGGGAGGTTGGGATTCAACCAGTTTTGCTATTGTTTGTGGTGGAGAGGGAAGTGGAATTTCTTGTTTTTTTGGAGGCAATGACTTCTTGGAAGGGAAAAGGGAAGATGAATTGAGATGAGATGGAATATTAGGAGATGGAGAAGGGAAATCAACATTTTGGGAAACATACAATGATCTTGAATCTTGACACTATTGAAATGATATTGATTGAGAAATGGGAAAAGAAAAGCTATGAGGTGGTGGACTTACCCATTGACAAGGTTGTCTCGCACTTTTCTCATATGCCTCAATATCCTCAATCCACTATGTCAGTTGAGGCAGCATTTTAACCATGAAATAAATCTTCTCTTGAGAGCTGTAATGTCTTGGCATAGGGCCAACCCATGGACAAGGTGCCCTATAGCCAATTCTGAATGGTTTCATCTAAGTTGTTTCCCTTGATTGTACTATGCGAGCCTCCATTCTCAGATTTTCCATGTACAAATTAGCTTCTTCATGTGTGGAAGTACCTCCAAAATCTATATATCCATGCTTTGTAACAACTCTATAGTTTGGAAAATGACCAAACTGATTTGAATCTGGCTCACCTAGATATCCATAGTGCTAATTTTCATTATGAAACCTTTCTGGAGGTGTGTTGAAGTAACCTGGAGATGGATCTGAATAGCACTACTGCTATAAGTGTGAATTCCAAGATGGAAATGAAGTCATGATTACAAAACTTCATGAATGGTAGAATATGAAAGATGTGGAAAGAAGAATGGGTGGAAATGGATGGAAGGAAAGTCTACAACTTAGAGAATGGGTTGTTGACTAGATGGAGTCACCAGATGTGCTTTTCATGTGCCTCCAAAGGATGAATCTCACCAATAACACATCAACTTGATGAAATGAAGTGGTAAGGTGCTTCAAACCTGTCCCACCGGGCATGGCAAAATTGTTGGTGTAAAATCACAACACCCCCGAATGGCCTAGTTTTGTGTGGGAAATTTGGTGTGATCTACATAACATTGGAACATCTCTCAAGTTATGGGACCTGCAAACCTGAGATGGAGCTCTAGAGAAAGCTATTTATTGTTCCTAAACTACTTGCCACAATCTACACTAATGCAGGCAAAACTAATCTATCCTAATCTAACCATTCCAAGGAACCAAAGAGAAAGAGAGAGTGAAAGAGATCCTACACTAAAGTGGTGATACACCAGAGAAGGAAAGAGGTGAGATACTCTGCTAAGGAGGATGAAATAGGGAAAAGAGGAGATGAGGGAGGCTAGACAAAAGTGACACAAACTCCAGAGCATAATCTACATTCAAAACTCCATGAAACACAAAACCCTGCACTTGCAAATGTGAAATACATGCACAAAAAATAGATCTGAAAGGGAGAGGCACGAAGAAACAATAAAACATGAGAAAGGGTTGAAGAACACCACAAAAACATGAGTTTATTACTCTAGAAGGTGTAGATACCATTACATTTATCCTCAGAGGAATAAAATCCACTTTCCAGGCATAGGAGAAGGCTTACAACTCAAATGGAGTCAAGAAACAAAAGTGACAGAGTTTCCCCACACCCAGAATCTCTCACCTTCTCAAATGAGAAGTTTTTACAATATATAGAAGGTGAAAAATAGAGAGAAAGAAGAGAAACGGATTCTTCCCTGAAAGCTCAACCACCAACCATCAATGCCCTATAAATCCACCTACAATCTGTCAAATCTGGTTCCGCATGTCTGTTTGGCGTGTTGGAGAAGGAAGAATGGTAGATCAAATATAATCTGGGTAGTCAAAGCAATCGGATCATACATTAATGGCATGAAAGAATTTTTCCTATTTTCACCCACCAAAGCCTTCTGAAAATAATACTTTATGCTTCCATGGCGTAGAGGAGGTTGAAACCTTTCCAATGGTAAAAATTTTTGTTGAATTTCGAGCACTAGATCGAAAGATATGCCGATTTGAATATTTGAATCGAATTCGTACAAAAATGGCAATAAACCAGTTTTGCAAAATGGATCCGCGGGCCCAAAATTCACTTTGGCGCATTTTGTGAATAAACGTAAAATTATAAAAGACCTCCTGCAACCCCACAGGCCCGAAATCCACTTTAGCCAAAAAGCTTCGTGGGCCCAAATTTGAAATTGCGCTTTTTGCAAAAAAATTACAAAAGTGCAAAAGTTCCCCGTAGGTCCGCAAGCCCACAAATTCACATTTTTCATTTGACGAACAAACCTCCTTATGCTCATGGGCCCGTGCTTGCAAACTCCACCATTTGCAAAAGTTGCAAAATTTCCAAAGTTTCCCCAATCACCCGCTTTCCCGCAACTGACAAAGGCTTGACACATGGCTTCTTTGGGCATCGGCAGAGGTGTGGCTTACTTTTATACTTTATGCATTTTCAAAACAAAAGCCAAAAATTCCAAAGTTCCTCCGATGACCCGCCTTCCCACTTTGACTTGAAACATGGCCATGTGTCCCTTTGTGGGCCTTAGGCATTTTTTCTTTATTTATTTGGCGCAAAGATCCTCTGTGGGCTCGCAGGCCCACAATTGCAAACTACGCTTTTTAGCAAAAAGTGCAAAGTGCCAAGATATCTCCCCAGCCCCGCCAGTATGCAATCTTCCCCTTTGGTGAAAAGTCTTCCCCAGGCCCGCTAGCCTGCTTTTGGTAAAAAAACCTTCCAAGGCCTATTGATCCATACCTTCCAAAATATGAGGAGTTGGAAGGACTTCTTTATATTTTTGGAAATGGTAAGAAATTTCCTATTTGATGGAAATGCTTTCAAGAATCCTCAAGTACTTGAAATATGTAAAAATTAAGATTGAAACACAAAACGAGGGGAAAAGGGGGTAGTTGACTAAAAATAAGTATGAGCTTATTTTGGTCAAAAATTACTGTTATCCAATTCTTCCCCTCGGAAAAAGTTTGATCAAACATGACCTTCCACACCAGAGAAATGAAGAAGGCTAACTCAGTAATTCAAAATCGATCCTGGAGTGAGTTGACTCAAAGATAGTAGAGCAGGATCACAGATGATACCAAGTGTCATCACGTCGCATTCCCAGGACCCTAGAAGGTAGAAAAAATCTTAAGGATGCACGGGGCTTCCGCGTCGATCTTTCACAGATAGACTCCAAACCCAAGGTAGTGTTCACTCGAGGCTCGAATTGGCTAAGTATAAAAAAGGCTAGTGGAAGCCTCCACATGTCTCTTCAGTGCACTTTTGGTATGATGCTTAAAAGAAAGATTTCCAAACGAGCACATGCTCTCCACGTGGTCAGAGCCCTAGAAAGTTACACTAGTCGTTGAAAAGTCTAAACATGGAAAGAGTCAACAGAAGTCTCCACGTGCCTCATTAGCGCAACTTTAAAGGTAAAATCCAAAGGCAGGTCCCTAAATGAGCGGAAGCATCCACATGCCTCATCAACACAACTTCAAAGGTAAAATCCAAAGGTAGGTCCCCAAACGAGCGTAGGCTCTCCACGTGGTCAAAGCCCGAGAAATTTGCACCAGCTGTTGAAAAGTCTAAGCATGGGAAGAGCTAGTGGTAGCCTCCACATGCCTCATCAGGGCAACTTCAAAGGTAAAATCCAAAGACAGGTCCCCAAATGAGCATAAGCCCTCCACGTGTCTAGGGTCTAACAATGAAAGATGAATCATGAAGCCCACCAAGAATTTTAAATGCTTAGATCTTTTAAAATATTGTGAGAGCTCACATGGAATGCCTGACCCTAACCTTCAGATGATCATAACTTTCGAATGAAAGCTCAGATTTGAGCAAGAGAGGAATTTTTGGAAAGCTCTCGACGTCTGCTACTCAACTATGACTGGATATATTTAAATTAGTGGGACTAAGTTCTTAAAAAATTAAAAATACAGTCCACCATTTTCGATGCTATCAGGCTTCTGACCTACATCCATAATGAAGTACAGGCTTCCTTTCTTGCCCAAAAAGGTATAACACATGGAGGCATAGGTTTTTGCAGTGGAAACCATCATTGTTACAGGAAAATTCAATGCTCTTTTGGGGTGGTTGAGGTAGGTTTTGATTTCTTCTCTACTTTATCCCTCATTTTCTTCGTATATATTGTAAGGAGGGGCATTTTTTCAAAAGGTTGGTGTTAGTGCAAAATCACAGCACCCCCAAATGAATCATTAGATCTATTTTTCTAGGGTAGAGTTATTTGGTGTGATTCGCATGACATTGAATTTTCTCCAAAGTGTGGGACTTAGAAAATGAGAAAACTCTCTAGATTAAAGGCTAGTTCCTATTCCTATGTTTAGGTGCATGCGTGAAAACTTGCAGAGCACCTTTTCCTAATCATAATCTAAGCTTTACCAAGGAGACGGTGATAAAAGGAATGCAGAAAATCAAACTAAGCTATAAGGTGATGCACCAAAGGAATGATGAACATTTTTTTTGCTAATCGACACAAACCAACATAATGCATACAATAACCAAGCACAAATAACCATATCTATGATGAAAGACCAGATGGAATCAAAAGAGAGAAGAAAGGATCTAAAATTGATCACAGGCATGTTTTGTTGCTCTGCAGGTTGATATAATGCATTACAAAGTGGCCAAAAGCAGAAAATGTATTACAGTCTAGTGGAAGGTCTGAAAACTCCATGAGTTCCTTTGCCAAAAGAAAAAGGGGAGCCTGCAAAACAGAAGAATGTCCAACCCTTTACAATGAGTCTTTACCCTGTATTTATAGACTCAATCAAAGAGAAGAAATAAAGAGAGAGAAGTGGGAAAAGTAGGTTGACGCCTAATCACTGCTGTTAATATCTCCTACAAAATCTACCCCCCAAATCTTCTTGGATTGCATTGATCACTTGTTCAGTGCCTCGAAGAAGGAGGAAATGACGGAGTAGATTGAATCTGATCTGGTTGTTGAGGTAGATGGATCTCGTGTTAATGGCTTTGAATACCTTTTCTCTATTTTCTCCTACATAACCTCCCCAAACCTAAAGTTTTAGATCTTCATGGCATGGGTGAGGCCGATATCTTTCCAACAGTGTCAGATTTACAATATTTCGAGCCCTGAGTTTAAAGATATGCCCCTTCAAAGTTTGCATCGGGTCCGTACCAAAGGGCAAGAAAATGAGTTTGAAAAACGGGGCCTTTCTTTAATATGGGACATGTGGTTGGTTGGCGCATGTCTAAGGGCCGCCTCTATATATTGTTCTTAGAATGGCACTAGGCTGACACATGGCTTCCTCTGCTGGATCACTCAATTTCTTTGTTTCTCGGCTAAGCTATTTGCCTGGAGGGGTCGTATTCCTTGACCGGGGACACGTGGCAGTCAGGTGCTTGTTTGAGAACCCTTTCTCTGATTCACCCTTGAGTTAGTGCCATTCCGACACTTAGCATTCTCTGCCGGTCTGCCGCTATGCATTGACTATTCAACCTAAGTCTGTTCACTTTCAAGAGGTTGGACGCGTCGAGGTTCTGCACTTGCTTGAGAACCCTGATCAAAATTTTCACCTAAAGGAGCGTTGAGTTAACACTTGGAAGCCTCCATAATTCTTTGGACTTTTCAATGACCTCTCCCTTCCCACGTACCCAGGGCTACATGGTGAACTATGCACTCGCTTGAAATCCCGATTCAAAATTTGGATCTACTTTGAGAGGAGCATCGAGTTGGACACTTGGCAACCTCTCGCAACATATTCTATGGACTTAGCCTTCAATGAGTCCCGCTTTGCTCATGTTTTGACCTTCGGTTGCCTATTTTCTACGTGGCGAACTGGTGTGATTTTGAGTCACCCACCTTTGGCTCAAAGTCTTGGAGATGCGCCAAGCTAACACTTGGTGACCTTCCTGCATTGCCAAAGACTTTATCAACTTACCACACAATTTTTTAGACTCTGGTCACTTGGCTGCCTTTCGACCCTCATTTGACAATTATGCTATGTGCAGGGACTGGCAAAAGTTTGAGTCAGCTACCGCTTGGACACGTGGCTCATCCTTCTACATCCTTCATACTAAGCCGACACCTAGCACCTTCTTTCTTAGTTGAACATTTTTCAGATCGAGCCCTACGAATCTTTTGGGGTTCTGGACGTGTGGAATTTCTCTTGGCACTCGTTTGACACCATTCCTCTTCCTAGGTTCAACTTTTGAGAAGTGCCATATAGAAACATGGTTCTATTTCACGAGCCTACCTCCATACTTAGTCAGATTTTGGACTCTTAGAGCTCGGATCCGTCTCGACCTTGAGCCATACTTCTGGATTTCTCTCACACATTTTCATCCCTAATCTTGCTCCTGGTTCCTCTGCAAGCACTGCCCCTGTAGACTCTTTTTGACAATCTGTTATTCAGGATTTGAGTGTGAGTCTTCCTACAACCTATTTACAAGTGTGGGGTTGTTCTAATCCAAGATTTCTAAAGGTCTCTCTAGGGGTAAATTATAGATAACAAATTTGGTGACTCACAGGGATATATTCCTTCTAGATGAAAAGACCAATTACCTTGTCATATTTGTTGGGCATGGAGTCGAGAACGACGGTGTGATACTGATTCTACCTCTGATTCATGAGCCCGGCTGTTTGCACTCTCAATTTTCATAAGAAATCTCGAAATGAAGGTTTTTGAGAGTAAAAAATTGTTTTGACCTAGGGCTTCATCTGTTTCTCTGAATGAGCTGTGCAAGAGCAACAAAACAAACACCACAACTATATATAAAATTTGAAATCATACATGCTCCAATAGAAACATGCAGAGCATGCAAAGACACTTAGGAGATAAGAAAACCTCTAAGCTACAACAAGACAATGTGCACAAGCACTTAGAGGAAAGAGAAACCAAATTAATATGTACATGGTGAGAACTTTCCTTTTAGTAGTAGTGCTTAAGATAGATCCCATTAACTGGAATCTGTAACTCCTCACCCTCCAATGTAGACAATTGGAAAGCATTGCTACTCTTATATTTTGTGACCATATAAGGGGCCATTCCAAATGGCATCAAACTTAAAATGCCTTCCTGGGTTTGCTTGATTTGTATCCCATTTCAAAATCAGGTCTCCTTCCTAGAAGGTCCTTACTTTTTCCCTTTTTTCAAAGCATTTCTTGATTGAGGCATGATCCTTCTCTATTGCTTGGATTGCATGCTCTCTAGTTTCTTCTAATTCTATCAACTCTACATACCTGACCTCCATTGGTTCAAATTCATACATCTCTTGCTGCATCATGAGCTCCAATGTTGGCAACTCCAGTGATATAGGGAATATTGTCTCTTTCCCATAGACAAGCTTGAATGGAAAGTTTCCTGTAGATCTCTTGGGTGTTATCCTATCAGCCCATAAGGCCGATTTGAGCTTTGTGTGCCAAGTTCTCTGATTCTCATCAAGAGTTCTTCTGATGATCTTTAGGAGGTTCTTATTTGTGGACTCAGCTTGGCCATTACCTTGAGGGTAATAGTTTGATGAAGTACTCAACTAAGTACAATTTTTAATAGCCCATCCTATGATCTTAAAACCTATGAATTCCAATGCACTGTCTGATATGATGGTGGCTGGCACTCCAAATCTGGTCACTATCCCTTCATAGAAATCTAGTATACTATACTCGTTAGCTTCCTTGAGTGCCACTGCCTCGGTCCACTTGGTGAAATAATCTATTGATGTCAGAATCCATTTGTGGCCTTGGCTTGAATTTGGATTTCTTGAATTTGGATTGATGACTCTAATGAAGTCCAATCCCCATTGCATGAAAGGTTGGTCGACTGAGATTGGGTGTAATGGGAGTGCTGCCAACCTTTCTTTGCCTTTGAAGAATGCACAACTCTTGCACCTTTTGATCCATGCATAATAGTCACTAAACACTATGGGCCAATAATAACCTACTTTCATGATTTTGAGTGTTGTCACCCTTGGAGAAAAATGGCCTCCAAGTGCTTCAACATGGAATTCTTGTAGCACTTTCTCAATCTGATCTGTCTCAATGCATCTTAGGAGAATGCCATTGAGGTCTCTTTTGAATAAGATGCCATCAATAAGAACATATGGGATGGCCTGTAATATGAAATGCCTCCTTTTTGCTTTATTCATCTCATGAGGACACAAGCATGTTAGAAAGAAGTGTACCATGACTTGGGTCCAACAAGGAGTGGGTACATCATCTCTCCCTTCTTCTTGATTATCTTGTAGAACAAAAATAGCCTCCTTTTCACTATTTGCTTCATCTTGTTTACCTGAGGCTAATTGTTCACACAACCCCTTCCCATGGACCAACTTATTGACCTTGATCTCAATGTCATATTCCATAACATGAGTGATCCATCCTGCACGTTTTTCATTCAGATCCTTGTTGAGAAGGAATTCTTTAATTCCTGCATGGGAGACCAACAATTGGATTTTATTATTTGACACCAAATGCTTAAACTTCTTTAGTCCCATGATTACTACCAGGACTTGCTTTTCAATGGAGTACCTCACTTCATAGTCTTCTAGACCTTGACTGAAGAAAGTAATTGGTTGTTCTGTACCTTCTTTGTTCTACTAAACTAAGATTGCAGAAATCATGTCACTGCCACTGAAGGCATACAGTATGAATTCTTTAGAGAAATCTAGATTTACGAGAGTTGGGACTTGTGATATAGCTTCTTTGATGGCCTCAAAGCTTTTCTTTCCTTCAATTGTCCACCTGAATGCTAAGCTCTTCTTCAATATCAACGTTATTGGCTTAACAAGAGCAATAAATTTTGGTACAAAGTTTCAGACAAAATTGATTTTTCCCAGCAAGCTTTGAAGAGCTTTCTTGAGGCTTGGCAATGTCAATGCTCTTATTGATTCAACTCTCTCCGGGTCAATTGTCAATCCTTCTTTTGATACAATATGGCATAGAAGCCTACCCTCATGGGCCAAAAATATGCATTTTTAGGGTTCAATGATACCCCAAAACTCTTACATCTTCAAAAGACTTGCCTTAGCTGGAAAAGGTGGTCTGCTACATTTTTGGAAAGCATCGTAATGTCATCCAGATAGATTAGTACTATTTTGTTGATTAGTCATTTGAATGCCATATCCATTACCCTTTGAAAAGTATCTCTGACATTGGATAATCCAAATGGCATTTTTCTGTAGGCATAGGTGCCCCATTTGGTGGTGAAAGTTGTTTTGAACTAATCATCTTCTTTCACCATGATCTATTTGTACCCTGAGTAGCCATCTAGGAGGGAGAATCTCTCTGATCCAGACACCACTTGCAAGATCTACTCAATTGAAGGGAGTGGGTAGTGATCTTTGAGGGATGCTTTGTTCATCTCTTGAAAATCTACACACAACCTAATCTCGCCATTTTTCTTCTTGACTAGGATCAGGTTTGCAACCCAGCTTGAGTGTTTGATTGGAAATATAATACTTGCCTCTATTAGCTTGTTCATCTCTTTCTTAATCAGAGGCTCAATGTGTGGGTTGACTGGTCTCTACTTTTTCCTGATGGGCTAAGCAGCTGGATCTAGTTCAATTGTGTGTTGTGCTAGATTTGGATTGAACCCTTTTAGGTCTTCATAGCTCCAAGAAAACACATCTAGAAATTCTTGGCAAAGTTGTATGAATTCACACCTTTCTTGCTTGGTGGCCACTTAGCCAATTTGAAGTGTTTTGTCTTCTCAAACTAGGATTGGCTCTGAATATTCTCCTTTGATCTATATGTTAGCCTTTTCTTTTATAAACTGATCATTAGGATTGAAGATAGACTCCAATGTCACTAAGCCTTTAGGAAGCTTGTTTGTATGTAGTTGTACTATTTAGTTCTCCATATTGCTTCTCTATTTTGCTTTGATTTCTAGCTGATAATTCAGCTTCTTCTTGTAAAAAATTAATGATCTGTTGATCATTCTCGAACACCTTTCTAGGATGTGTTGTTATCTGGCATTGTTGGCCTCACAACTATATGGATATGTGGCTATTCTTTGTCTCTTTTGATGTTGTCGACCACATCAAATGTTGCTCCAACTGTTGCAATCCTATCAACAGCTTCATTCTCCTTTCTGGGTATGGACACAGTATTGAAGGCCTCAAAATCCTCCATGAGATCTCATACCCTACTCTTGTAGTTCTTTGAGTAGGTCATTCTTGATAGCATTAAGTCCTCTGACTTGATTGGCAACCAGTTCACTGTCACCAAACACTTGCAAGTTCTTGATTCCTAGCTTCCTTGCCCAATGAAGACCATGGACCAAAGCTTCATATTCAGTAGTGTTGTTTGAGCAGGAAAACTGAAATCTGAAAGCCTGAATAATAGTTCATACCTTTGGGGGGACATAATCATAGCTCCTCCTCCAGCTCCTTCTCTACTCCTTGAGCCATCAAAGAACAATTGCCATACCTTCATTGTCATCTTTATATTCTGGCTTAATTAGGTCAAGAAGAGGATGATTCTCTTCATGTAGACAATAGACACCTAGCTCAGATTCTTCCATCTCCTTATAGGGGTCAAAATCATGTCTTTTGTTGGCCCAGTCATCGAGAGTCAAGTCTGGGATACATCCCACCTTGTTATCTGCTTCACAAGTGCTTAGGAGGTCTTCTTGATCAAAAGCTGAGCAATTGGCATTGATAGGGATAGGCACATAAGATTCAATATGATAATCGGCAATGGGTTCATATCTAATTGTGTCCTTTGCTCCAATACCTTGTTCTAAAGAGCATATGTGACCAATCAGTAGACATAGTATCCTCCAATTTTGGTAGTGAAGTCCCTGGACAAGCACAACAGCAAAATGTGGTGGCAAAGTCTATGACTGGATACGTTTTACAAAATAGTCACATTGGGGTAGGCATACAGAGTGAGGTTCAGATCTTTAGTGATTCTAACAGTTGTCACTGTTGTCCCATCTAATTGCACCACCCCTCTAGAGATGAATTCATATTGGAGACCCATTTGGTCTTCTATTTGTTTGGGCATCATAGAACTACTAGCCCCAGAATCAATCATACAATTGTGCACCAATTTGTCTCTGATAATCAATGAGACATAGAATGGAGGAGGTCTCAAGATCTTACCTTGTTGTATTCCATGGTTCCTCCTCAGGTTGAATTGCATTATCAAACACTCTCTCTTGTTGGTTAGGGGGTTAATTTGAGCTCAACCAATTTTATATGGCAGTCTACAACAGATCTCCCTACCCCAAAATGGTCAGTGACTCCCATAGTGAAATGTTTACACTTTTCTCTTCATTTGCTCGATGATGTTGAATGAGCTATCCTTTTGCTGCCCCTTCCTAGGCACATTTTTCTCTTACACCTGGGTTGTTACAATCGGTGCCTGAGTAGGTCTAGAAGGTGGCTTGGATTGACTCTATTTGTACATTGGGAGTTGTATTTTGAATGCCAATACCTTGTTGAGTGACGGAGGGTTGAGGATCACTGAGCTTGGTGAATTTCTTTCTCTAATATTTCTCTTCTTAGACCGTGTATTGGCAGCTATACTTTTAGGAGTCTGATTCATTCCACATATGTCTTCATCCTGCCAATTAACAAGAATAGTTTCATTTGGGGGTCCCTTGTTAGGAATATCTATGTTGTAGTGTGAACATAGAATATTATGTAAGTGATTATATTATCTAGGATAATATAATATGTGTTGTAATAATTAATTACATTATTGTAAACTGTAATTATGAGTGGGTGAGTAAATATTGTTATGAATTGTTGAGTAAACAAATCATTAACAATATTAGTTTTGTGAGAAAATAAAATCTCACATAAAATAACATGGAGTTGTTTTAGGAGTTATGTGTGGAGATATTTATGGAGATTATATCTCCTTAAATATAGGAACAACATCTCCTATTAAAATGGATGTAATACTTCCTATGAATGTAGCAAGAATAAAGAGTAAGATTTTGAATTTTGTTTATGCAATTATGATATTAATTTTTCATTTGGTAACAGAGCAGGTTTGATGCAAGAAATTTCAGTACTTTCATCATCAAATCTGTCTTAAAGAATATATCATAGTTTTCGTTTCCAGATGTGGGTTTTTCTATAATTTTGCGTGCAGAATCACGTGCTAGTCAAAAAACTACATAAGAAATTTTAGAAGAACCTAGAACGTAGTTTGGAAGAAATACGGATTTTACTATGCAGCTATCAAATTAAGCACATCAATTCTTCTACTGAAAGTTTTCTCCAATTTTCAATAATGTTGAATTGTTAATACAAGTTCTTCACTTGCTTGGAGGTTAAAATGTATTCAATATAAAATTTTAAAGTACTTGATTTAATTTTGTATTTTTTTATCAATATTGTACAAAATAATGGAGAAACTAAATCTGATTGAAAAGTTTGAAGGACAAGATTTCCATACATGGCAACTACAGATGCAATTACATTTAATAGAAAAGGATCTATGGGATGTGGTGAAGTCTAATTCAACTCCACCCACTAGAGGAAATGAATTGGCAAAGTGGAATGCAAAAGATCAGAGAGCATTGGGTACCATTGGTCTGGGCTTATCAAAATCCTATCTACATCATGTGGATTTCACAAAATCTGCAAAATAAATTTGGGAGTCTCTTAACAAATTGTTGGGTTCTGAAGCTGAAATAGCAAAGACCTACACTGAAGCAACACTTGTACGGGTTGAAAATGGAAGAGAACTCAAAAATGGTAGATCGTATAAGTAAGTTTCATTCTTTGCTAAATCAACTAGTTGGAATTAAAGAACATGTAAAAGATGATGATGCTAAAGCTATTCTTCTTAATAGCATGCCTAAGAGTTACTCAAATATTGTATTTACTTTGAGTAAAATTACTATTAGTCTAGAAGGAATGATTTCTACAGTGTTAGAACAAAGCAGTCATGAAGAACATGAAGAAGTACTATATGTAGGAAACAAACCTAGCTCCTCATCTAACAAGGAAAAACATAAACCAAAGAAGGTTCCTTCACATGGAAAAAATAAAATTCTTTTATTGTAATGAGATTGGGCATGTAATATTGAACTGTAAAAAGAGAGCTTAGGATCTTCTTGATGACAATATAGATCAGAAAGCCCTTCTAGCTGAAGTAGAAACTGATTGGGAAGTCTACTCAACTGATGAAGAACTTTCATGTCCTAGTGATGAGGATTTCCTATGGTAGACTCTTTTCTTGTTGGAGGAAGGAGGCAATGGAGGAAGGAGGAAAATCAGTGTCCTCTCGTCATTCACCAATGATGGGGTCGCAGACAGATGTGGTGATATTTTATTTCAGTTATGTGGTGTGTTTATACACAAGGGGGTGAAACTAGTTTCATGTTTTGATTTTAATGTGTTCACATAGACTAAAAATAGTTCCTGAGTGTCTATTTGGTGTGGAAGAAGCAAACTGCTTGACTCAACTTATAGGGGAAAATCATCTACGTATGGTCCTCTGACTGTCGTACAGTCCTCTGACTACCATACTTCAGTGGAAGGTACTTCATTGGAAGGTGATCAGTCAATGAAGATGTTCATATGACAAGGATGATCATTAGCAGCAAGATCCAGATAGCAAGATCCAGTAGCAATGACTACTCCGACAAGTTTGATGTTTCCAGGAGCTCTTACCCCATGTTCACACTAAGGGGTCAAATGTTAGGAATATCTATGTTGTAGTGTGAACATAGAATATTATGTAAGTGATTATATTATCTAGGATAATATAATATGTGTTGCAATAATTAATTACATTATTGTAAATGTAATTATGAGTGGGTGAGCAAATATTGTTATGAGTTGTTGAGTAAACAAATCATTAACAATATTAGTTTAGTGAGAAAACAAAATCTCACGTAAAATAGCATGGAGTTGTTTTAGGAGTTATGTGTGGAGATATTTATGGAGATTATATCTACTTAAATATAGGAACAACATCTACTATTTAAATGGATGTAATACTTCCTATGAATGTAGCAAGAATAAAGAGTAAGATTTCAAATTTTCTTTATGCAATTATGATATTAATTTTTCATTTGGTATCAGAGCAGGTTTGATGTTTAGATGAAATTTGAGTGCTTTCATTGATCAAATCCGTCTCAAACTGAGATATATCATAGTCTTTGATAATCTCTCCGGATACTGGGGACAAATATAAGATGGAATGCGTCAAAGAATCATGTGCTGGTCAAGAAACTACAGAAGAAATTTCAACAAATCTCAGTAGCCTAGTTTGGACTCTTAACCCAGATCTTTGACTACTGTAGCTATCAAAGATTGAAGCACATCAATTCTTCTAATGAAAGTTTTCTCAAAAATCCTTGATCAATACCATGCCTGAATTGTTAATCCCAAAGGCTTACTTGACAATGCTCTGGAGGTTAAGGAAGGTAAATTCAATATTAAATTTTTTAAAGTACTTGATTCAATTTTGTAGGCTTTTTTTATCATGATATTTGCAAATGCCACTAAACTATCAATGGAGAAACTGGAAATTCTGATGTGATTTCTAAAGACTTTGAAGGACAATATTTCAACAAGAACAATGGCAACTATCCAGAAGCAATTACATTTAATAGACAAAGGATCTATGGGATGTGCCTGAAGTCTAATTCAACTCCACCCATTTGGAGGAAATGAATTGTTAGAGTGGAACAGCAGGGGAGAGTTAGATGAGCATTGGGTACCATTGAGTCTGGGCTTATCAAAAGCCTATCTACATCGTGTGGATTTCACAACTCTGCATAAAGAAATTTGGGAGTCTCATTAGACATTAACCTTGTTCTGGTTGGTGGATTTCTCAGAAAATGGCAAAGACTTACTATGAAGCAACGCTTGTCGTGGGTTGAAACCCTTCCCTCTTTACAATTTTTCAAAAACGGCAGATCATATAAGTAAGTTTCCTTCTTATGCTAAATCAATTGGAGCCTTGGAACTAAAGCACATGTAATAAGCCATGATGATGCTAAAGCTATTCTTACTTAATAACATGCTTCAAGAGTTAACTCAAATATTGTATTTACTTTGAGTAAAATTACTATTAGTCTAGAAAGAGTGATTTCTACATTGTGTAGCCAACAAAGATTAAGTCATGACAAATATCATGAAGAAGTCACTATCCATCCTAGGAAACAAACCTAGCTCCTCATCTAAGCAAGGAAACAACTCTAAACCAAAGAAGGTTCCTTCACCCATGGACCTTTTCAAAATACCTCTGCAACTTTTGATTGTAATGAGTCATTTGGCATGTAATATTGGGATGGGGTAAAAAGATTAGCTTCAGGATCTTCTTGAGTGACAAGAATTAGAGCCATGAAAGCCCTTCTAGCTGAAGTAGAAACTGGATTGGTCAAAGTCTACTCGAACTCAATGATAGAACTTTCATGAATCCTAGTGATGGGGATTTTCGATGGTTCCACTCTTTTCTTGTTGGAGGAATGAGTGGCCAAAAAATCAAATTGCACAGAAACTCATCAATCTTATCAATCTCTATGGGGTCACATACAGATGTGGTGATATTTGTCTAAAAAAACAATTGGGACCGAAATATGTGGATCATGTTTATACACAAGGGGG
Organism: Taxus chinensis; assembly: GCA_019776745.2. Taxonomy (NCBI): domain Eukaryota; kingdom Viridiplantae; phylum Streptophyta; class Pinopsida; order Cupressales; family Taxaceae; genus Taxus; species Taxus chinensis. Next base: position 184,068,839 of record CM034151.1, read on the forward strand.
TTCCACATTTTTTGGAAAAATGGATTTTTTTTCCCCTTTTTCTCCACCCCTCCGCCTGTTCAAATTTTGGAGCTGACAACAGTGGTATATGAGTGGGTCCCATTTGGTGATCGGAAGAAGCAATTCTGCACATTTTGACCCTTTTTGGAAATTGGGAAAATTTTCATTTTTTGCCCCGGTCGGGCCCGTGACTAACCTGATTTCGGTCCTCGCTAAGTGTCATCCTTGTAATTTGCTAGAGGGTCAGGACTTAAAATTTTGATTCTGAACTCTTTTGTGAAAAAGGGGAAAAAATCCCCTTGAAGATTCCACTGGTCCACTGACCTGCCTTGTCCTGATCCCATGTAGTCAGCATCTTTCATTTGCCAAGGATCCAGTAGCAATGGCTTAATCCGACAATTTTTACTCCTTTTAAGCTAAGGGAAAATTTTCCATTGTCTCCGCCGGCCCGCATGTTCACACTCTAGGGGACGAATGTTAGGACACGTGTCCACCTATGGTTGGTAGTGGGGAAAAAATAGAATATTATGTAAGTGATTATGTTATCCAAAATAATCACCCCTCAAGGTAATTTTGATAACATGCATCAAATTCTTCAGTCCCGAGCAATGCAGATTGATTCAAGTGCCCGAAATAAATATTGTTTCTGGGGCCCCCTTCGGCTTGAGTCTAACAAATCCCATCCAAGGAAAATCCCAACGAGTTATAAGAAATTGAAAAAATCTCACGTAAAATAAGGTTGTAGAGATTGTTTTAAAGCATTACGGGTCTGAAGGGTGGTGAATCGTATCAGTGCAGGTTGTACTGAGGTTCGTCCGTACCAAGTTTGGGGCCGAAATACAAAGAAAATTGGATTTAAGTCAGAAATGTAATACTGTCCCAGGTATGTCCGCGGGACGCGAATCAGCCGATTTGCCGTAAGTCAGTCAATTGTGGGCAGTGCAGAGATTTTCGTCTGGGACGGTTGGGACAAAAGTACGCGCGGGAGGCACGGGACGCACAAAGGTGAAAAAGCCACAAGTAGAGGACAAGGAAGCCCAAATCGTTTGATGTGGAAGAATGATTCCAGGACAGGGGACACGTGGACCCAATTTTTCTGCAGATTTTCGCAACTCGAAGGAAAAGATCAGATCGTTTGACTCCCAAAACTTCAAATGACCATAACTTTTGAACTCCGAGCTCCGATTTTCACATGAAATGAACTCAAATGGAATGAGCATGATGTTCTTTCAATTTTGATGAGGGTATAGATGGATTTAAATCCCAAATTAACAATATTCAGCTCAAGTCAGTTAATGCTATCACACAAAATTGGTACCGTTGGAATCACGGCTCCAAGCTTGATAAGAAGACAATTAAACACAAAATTCCAGATTTGATGAGAAACCACGTGTGGATTTTTCATAAAACGTGGCCGGGTTCATAACAATGTTTTATCTCTGGTAGTTGGGAGCGCAAGGTAAGAGTGATGGTCATCATTCTGTTCTCTGCTGCAGCACCTGGGATCAATATGGGGAGCCTTTTTCAAGTAACACACAATCATTTCATTCCATTTAATGCCTCTTATAAGTGGTTTCAAGGACAGATTTCGGGATTTCCATTTTCCCCTTTTCTGATTTCTTCTCATTTTCCTATAAATTGCAAGTGTTGGGCTCATTGTACAGGGGGTATTTTTTATAGCAAAGCATCTACCAAAATTAATTTGTGAAGCCAATGTGTTGTAGGCCCTTGTTATGGACTCCTTGCATGGTGAATCCAGGCCCTTATCTTTGTACCGATTCAAAACTTGTACATATTCAGGACAGCAATAAAATATAAGTTTACATGGATACAATCTTCAGAGTTGCTGTGTTTTTTTTGCAATTCTTCTTGTAACCAACTTCAACCTTGATTACAAGAATGTTGTGTATATTTTTATGTTCTTGCAGGGATCCATTATCATTGTGTATCTTTGGTGAAATGTTGTCAGATGAATGTAGCTTTCTGCTCAGAATTGTCTCATGAACTGTCATCACCCCTTCTAGTGTGCACTTTACTTCTGTATCTCATGCATTGAAAGACTGCATTCACACCCTACCTTTTCTGGTGTATCACCACTTTATTATAGGCTTTCATTTCCCATGAAAATAATCTCTCCTTGGTCCCTTGGATCAAGTTATATTAGAACAATTAGTTTACCTCATGCATTCAGAGTAGATTGTGGCAGGTCAGTTTAGGAGCAAGAACCAGCTTTCTCATGGAGGTCTATCTCAAGTAGCAAGTCCCACAACTTGGAGGTAGTACCCATGTTACCCAATCACACCGTGAGTTTGAGTATATGCCATCTTGTGTAAACATAAGGGTGTTGTGATTCGAGTGCATAACAAACACCTTAGAAAAATAGAGCTAGAAAACTCATAAGTTCCCCTTTTAAGGCTGCACTCTGCCATTTTTGAAATTTTTAGGACATGTGTCCTCTCCTGATTGGCGGTGGGGCTTTGGGCCAATTTTTGAATTTCAAAGACTTCTGCTCAAATCAAATGCAAAATTAAGCCATGAAAGTGATCCCCCAATGGTCCTGAATCTCCGCCTCCTCGATACAAAATTTCCCTCATAGTGGCAATGCGATGCCTTTTTGATGCAAATTTTGAGAATTTTGCAAGCTTCCTAAAGGCAAAAAATGGTGGCCTCAAAAACTCCCAAAACTCCGCATAGTCTGCCATTTTTTACATTTCTAGACATGTGTCAAACTTTGGATTGGAGCGGAGCAAATTATGGGCTCATTTTTCTCTCTTTAGGCAACAATTTTTGGCAAAATGCCATAAAATTTTGACCCTTTTCGGCACCCTTCTTTCACCTTTGAATTTCAGAGATGACACATGGTACATGGTGGGTCCCTTTCCTAATCATGCTTGCGGAACTTCGGGCGCAAAATTGGACCTTTTTTGAAAATTTTGCAAAATGAAATCAAAAATTCCTAAGGAAAGTCCGCCACCTGTAAATCCCCTAGCCATTTTCAAAACTTTATGCCATGTAGGCACTCTCTTGCATTAGAAGGCGGAGCCATCGGACCAATTTTTGACTTTATATTTTTTGCAAAATAAATTCAAAAAACCTGATAAGTTAGAAACATTTTTTGCCAGCCATCCCGCCTGCCAATCAAAACATGCCACGTAGGTAAATTTGGAAAAAATGGGTCCCTGGGTTTAGCCATAATTTGACGGCTAAAATACACCCGTCTGACTGTCAAAACGTAAAAAAATTCCAGGGATGCCCTAGAATTCAAAATTTTCAACCAAGGATGACAGATTTTTTTGATTTTGAATCAACTCAAGCATGATTTTACAAAATTTTTGACCTTGGGATTGGGTTTTCAAATAAAAACAAGTATGAATTGATCAAATTCGATTTTTTGTATGATCTAGCAAAGGGAAAAAACGACATAGCCCGTGAAATTGGAAGAACTAGGGCACAGAAAAAGGGCACACTTGAAATATTCCTTCAAATTAGGGCAAAACAACAAGTATGTGAGCATTTTAAAGCATTCAACTGGAGGGGAAAAAATTTAGATCATTAATTCAAAGCGTAAAATATTTTTTTAGCAGATATAGATTTGAAAATTTTAGGGCAACATGGTGCAAGCTTAAAAATGGCACCAACATCGGCTCTTGCTTGGGGATGGGCACTCCCAATGAGTGCCACAAGGACACAACATAGACCAAGTGCTAAAATATCCATTGGGAAAAGGAGTCACGAGCCAAGATCACCAAAAACTAGCTAAGAACCCAACAAAAATGGCTTCCACAGAGCAAGGCAAACCACAAAAGTGACAAAACACTAAAATAGAGCAAAAACCAAACACTATACACTGTACAAGCTGTGCATACCTCGAATTTGGGGATTATTCCAAGAAATGCTTCAAATGCATTCCATTCACAGGCAATTCAAGCAATTCCCCATCTAAATCTTTGAGAAAAAAAGGTATGCTCACCAATTCTGATATCAATGGCATAAGGACCCATCCATAATGCATCAAATTTACCATGCTTTCCCTTGTCTTCATGCCTATTATCCCACAACAAGACCAGATCTCCAACATTGAAGGCCTTTGATGGGATGCTCTTCTCTCCTCATCAAGCTCAATAATTTGATTGATCCTTGATTCATATGGGCCAAGCTCTTGATCTTCCAACTGTTGGTCAAACTAAAATGAAGATAATTGCAGGTGCAAGGGAAGCAAATCCTGAGTTCCATACACCAATTTAAATGGGCTTTTACCAGTAGCTCTTTTAGAAGTTATCCTATCATCCCAAACTACAAATTTCAATTGTTCACCCCATTTTTTCTTGTTTTGCTCCAAGGTTCTTCTAATGATCTTCAAAAAATTCTTCTTGCTGGACTCAGCTTGTCCATTCCCTTGGGGGTTATAGTTTGAAGAATAAGTCAGATTGATTCCATATTCATTGCACATTTCCATTAAAGGTTTGGCTCTAAAGCATATGGCATTATCAGCTACAATCTTGACTGGGACTCCAAATCTACATATGATTTGATTCAAAAAGAAGTCCATAACTATTTGGTGTGTTGCTTTCTTAGTGGGGATTGCCTCTACCCACTTTGTAAAATAATAAGTGGCTACAAGGATTCGTTTATGGCCAGTAGTAGAAGGATCTGAAATCTCACCAATGAAGTCCATCCCCCATTGCTTAAAAGGAGCTTCAATTGATACAGGCTGCAAAGGAAGGGAGCCTAAAGCTTTCATTCTTCTAGAGAAACGTTGGTAACTATCACATTTTATAACTTTTTGGGTTGCATCTTTGAAGAGATTAGGCCACTAATAACCATCTCTCAAAATCTTATTTGTTGTTACTCTTCCAAAAAAGTGTCCTCCACAAACTCCCCCATGGAAATAAAAAACTATATTGGGAGCTTCATCTTCAGTTATGCATTTCAAGGGGACACCTTCAGGGTTCTTCCAAGCTAACCCAAGGTCTGTGATGATATATTTTTGAGAAGCCAGCTTGAGGGCTCTTTTCTGATTTTTATTTAATTGATCAGGATAACAAAGATGTCTGAGGTAAAAGATTATATCCTTGTACCACTTAGAACTTACCAACTTGGCAAGCACATCTGCCCTTTTTTCCTCTAGCTGATTCACTTCCACATTCTGCAAGTTGCTCTCAGCCATGAGCTTAGAAAGGCCCAAACCTCTTACTAGCTTTGTGGTTTGGATGTCCATATCATACTCCTGCAGTTTTTTCACCCATCTACATCTTTTACTTGAGATCTCCATCTCTGATAAGATGTCTTTCACTATGGTGTGGGGAACATAAGCAACAACTTTTGAACTCAATATATAAGGCCTGGAAACCTTTTTTGCTTTCACCAAGGCAAATGCTTGTTTCTCCATGATTGTATATTTCAGCTCAGCTTCTTGTAAAGACTTACTAAAGAAGGCAATATGCCTCTCAGCCCCACTCTCATCCTTCTATAGCCAAACATAAGCAATGGTATAATCAGAGATAAAGGAAAATATTTGGAAATGCCTCTTATAGTTTTGGGCTGCTAAAACAGGTGCATGTTTAAGTGTATCCTTAATTCCTTCAAAAGCTTGAATGACAGCCTCCTCCCACTTGATAACTTGGTCCTTATTTAGCATGCTTGTGATTGGAAGAGTCAACTCAGTAAAGTTGGAAAAAAACCTTCTAATAAAATTAATTTGACCAAAGAAAGATTGGATGCCTTTCTTGGTTCTTGGGATAAGTACTTTGCTGATTGTTTCCAATCTCTCAGGGTCTATCATAAGACCATCTTTTGACACAATGTGACCAAGTAGCTTGGCCTTTTTCATGCCAAAATGACACTTCTTTGGATTAAGAGAAATGCCATACTCCCTACATTTGATCATCATCTTCTCCAAGTGTTGTAAATGATCACCTCTCTACCTTGAAAACACAGTCACATCATCTTGGTAAACTGCAATGAACTCATTGATCTAACCAACAAAAGCAACATCCATTGCTCTTTGAAATGTGGCACCAACATTCATCAAACCAAAGGGCATCCTAACAAAAACATATGTTTCCCAAGGAGTAGTGAAAGTTGTCTTAAGTCTTTCTGATTCTTTGACAACCACTTGATTATATCCGGAGAAACCATCCAATGTAGAAAGCAATTCAAACCCTGTCACAAGCTGCAACATATTTTCCATATTTGGCAAGGGATATTTTTCCTTCATGGATGCTTTGTTTAGATTTCTAAAATCCACACAAAGTTTGATGTCTTCGTTCTTCTTTCTGACTGGCACAAGGTTTACAACCAAAGATGAATATCTAGTGGGCTGTATAATACCTCTATCTCTCAATTTCTTTAACTCCTCTTGCATTTTCATGGAGAGAAGTGGATTAATCGGCCTTTTCCTCTGTCTGAATGGTTTGGCATTTCTCTCAAGAGGGATCTCATGCTGATACAAATCTTCTCTATATGCTTTCAACTTTGAATATGACCATGCAAGACAATCCTGATATTTCTTTAACAACTGAACATAAGATTGCTTCTCCTCTTTTTTTAGACTACTTCCCAACCAAATTTTTCTTGGTTTTTCCTTTTTTCCCAAGTCATGCTCTTCCACATCCCTTGAGGCAGACATGTTTCTATTTATGATGCAATCAACATTGTTACTATTTGACTCAAGTGTAACAAGACCTCTAGGAATGGTGTTTGTTTTCAATTGGATGATATATTTTCCAAACAAAGTCTCTCTTCCTTCAGTCATACACACCATTGGTTCCAAAAAAATATGCTGATCTACAAACTCACCTTGATTTTGCAAGAACCTTTTCACTTGATAATCATCATCAAACACTTGCCAATGTTGGATGTTGTCAGGGACAGCTGGCCTAGTCAACAATTCAACATTGTACTCACAATAAGGAGAAACGGTGGAAACTCCAAATCTTGACCCCAACAATTCCAACTTGTCAGCAGAAGCATTCAAACTTTTTTCATGGTGCATAATATTGAAGGAATCAAACATCTCAACTAGATCCCAAACTGCATGCTTATATTGCTTCATCCGTTGATTTTTTGTAGAATACCGTTTTCTTATTTGTTTGACAACTAACTCTGAATCCCCCTTTGCAATGATTTCATTGACACCATACTTCCATGCAATTCTCAGACCCAAAAACAAGGCTTCATACTCAGCAATATTTTTAGTACATTCAAAATTAAGCTTGAAAGAAAAAACAAATTCTACCAAACTAGGATAAATCAGAATTACACCATCACCATTTCCAAATTTGGAGCAAGCTCCATCAAATAGCAAAGAACAAGGAGAACAAACTTGTTCAAGGCACTTTGACTGATCCATTTTTTGTTCTTTTCCATCAGCAAAACCACTGAAATTATTAGCATCAACATCAGCAAACAACACCTCATAGGAAGCATTATTTGGATCCTCAATTAGATGTAACATTTTCTTTTCTCCATAGAGCTTTACAAGGCTGCCCTCAATGGGAATAGTAGAAATAGACATGTCCATTTGGACACTCCCTCCAACATTTGCAACCCACTTTCTTGATAAAATCATACCCCATTTGGTAGGGCAATCAACAATTACAACATCAAGTTTCAAATTATTACCCGGTTGGGCTACAAGTTGCACTACCAAACCCTTCACACAACCAACCACTGGCACTTCCCTTGAATCCATGGTAGTACACTTCCCATAGGCAGCTGTCACTTTGATATCCAACTCATTCATGACTTCTAGAGGCATGACATTACATGATGCATTGGAATCAAACATACAATTGTGAAGTAGCCTATCCTTTATGATCAAAGTTGTGAAGAATGGATCAACATTCAATTGGGAATCAACCAAAGATGTCCCCAAATATACCTCAGGTGTCTCTCCAAGATCTTCTACTACTGGTGGTGCTTCAAGGTCAACAATGATCCGAGGTGGAGTTTCAACAACATTTACATTTCTGCCTGGAGTAACCTTCTCTTCTTTCAATCCCAAGTACTCAAATGCTCTCTTCTTATGCTCAGGAATTCTAAGCAGCTCAATGATTGGAACACTCACTTTAGTTTGGCTCAATACATGGGCTATGTCATAGGGAACACTCTTTGGTAGGGCAACATTGGAAGGGAGATAAGATGATTCATTAGATGGTAGGGGATTCTTGGCAGCTTGGGCATGAGGAAGACTGTAATTTTTGTTTTGGACAGAAGAACTTTTGACAGGTGCTTCTCTCCGAGGAGCTTCTTTTATAATTCTTGTGAGCAAGGGTGTTTTAGGTTTGGCTTGAGGCCTAACTCCCTTAACAACTTTGCTTCTAGTGTTATAGTCTTTCTCTTGAGCTATAACAACATTCATCAATAATTGTCTATCTTCTTCCGAAGCAATACCACCATCATACTTCTTAATCATCAAAGCTCTTAAGTATTAAAAATCATTGTTAGGGATTTCAAAAGCTTACACTACATCAACTTCAAGAGAATGAGGGGGAAGAAAGATTTGTACGCATTTAATGCAATCCCAAAAAGTTGTAGATGTCCTAGCACTTATTACTTTAGTAGATGTTGATCCTCTATGTGAGATTGAAGAACAACCCATCATGCAAACATCATCATCAGTACCATCCTCATTATCAGCTTCATCAACTTGTTGGTCCGCTTCACATGGAGGATGAGGAAGGAAACATCTATCACACCAATCCATATCAACAAATTCATCAATAGCAGTAACCCTGAAAGTTAGAGGGTCGGGAACCAATCAAATTTCACGTGCTTAGGGTTGTATATTTCCCCCTCCCATAGGTTCTTTACTTCTATAATCTTCTCTTTGATCACCCCTAGGATGATTGCCCAAATCTATCTTGTGCTTGCTACCTAGGCTGACGTTGTGAAGTCTGCCCAATTACCTTCTCAGCTCTTGCCAATTTGTATGAGATCCCATACCCTACTCTTGTAACCTTTTAACAGGTCATTCTCGATAGCATTATGTCCTTTGACTTGATTGGCAACCAACTCACTGTCACCAAACACCTGCAGGTTCTTGATTCCTCATCTTCTGGCCCAATGCAGTCCATGGACCAAAGTCTCATATTCTGCAGTGTTATTTGAATAGGAAAACTAAAATCTGAAGGCCAAATAATATTTCATACCTTGGTGGGACACGATCATAGCTCCATCTCCAGCTCCTTGTCTGCTCCTCAAGCCATCAAAGAATAATTGCCTTACTTCATTGTCATCTTTTTGTTTTGGTTCGAGGATGTCAGGAAGATAATGATTCTCCTCATGTAGGTAGTAGACTCATAGTTCAGATTCTTCCATCTCCTTATAGGGATCAAAAGCATGTATTTTGACTGGCCATTCGTCAAGGGTCAGGTCCGGGATACACCCCACCTTGGTATCTACTTCAGAAGTGCGTAGGAGGTCCTCCTAATCAAATGCCGAACAATTTGCATTGATTGGGCTTGGTACATAAGATTCAATGTGACAGTCTACTCTGGGCTCAGATCTGATTGTGGCCTTCACTCCATATCTTGTTCTAAAGATCATATGCAACCAATGAACAAACAAGTAACATCCAACTTTTGCAGTGAAGTCCCTAGACAAGCACAACGCAAAGTGTGGTGGCAAGTCTATGACTGACACATTCTATAATACAATCACATTAGGGCAAGCATGTAGAGTGAGACTCAAATCCTTGATGACTCCAATTGTTGTCACTGCTGTCCCATCCAAGTGTAATACTCCTCTAGATATGAATTCATATTGGAGACCTAGTCGATCAGCTATTTGTTTTGGCATTACAAAACTACTTGCCCCTGAATCCATCATGCAATTGTGCACCAATTTATTTCCAATGATTAATGAAACATAAAATGGAAGGGGCTTCAGATTCTTACCTCATTGTTTTCCATGGATTCTCTCAAGTTGAGCTACATTGGTAAGCACTTTCTCTTACTGATTAGGGTGTTTACTTGAGCTTGACCAATTTTTCATGGCAGTCTGCAATAGATCCCTCTTCCCTGGAATGGCCAATGACTCCCATAGTGAAATGTTAACATTTTTCCTCTTCATTTTCTAGATGATATTAAAGGAACTGTCGTTTTGCTACCCATTCCTTGATGCATTTTTCTCTTGCACCTGGGTTGTTACAACCAATGCCTGAGTAGGTCTGGAAGGTGGCTTGGATTGACTCTATGTTGGTATCAAAATTTGTTCTCTTTTTCAGTGAGTAACACCATAGATATGTCATGGAGCTTAAACACAAATTAGACCATGTTGTATGTCATTGGTAGTTGGGGATATGGTTTAGCTAACACGTAGGTTTGTGGAGAAATGGATAGCACTCCAATAGGACTTGATCTTGTCGTAGCTGTTTTAGGTTGTGCCTTGCAACAAAGGTAAGAGGACCTATTTTGTAACCTTGTAATGGTGAAGGAGATGGAGATGTCCTTATCTTTGCTTGAAATTCTATGATGGAGACATTGATGAAAACATGATCAACACCCCAGATCTGAACTCTCACAAGTTGTCACTTCTCAAAACATGGGTATGTTCTCAAAACAAGGCAAAGGCTACTAGAGACATTGGAAATGCTGATCTGTTATGCATACATTTGCAAATGGATTTTTATCTTTTGTGGGTATACAAATGTAAATCAGGGATATTACATGATAGGATCTTTGTTGTTTAGATGATTTTTGGTGGGGGATTGACAAGAAAAATTGGGATAGATAAGATCTTTGACAATCTCTACAATGCTTGAGCAACTATCAGATGAAATGCCTCAAATAATCAGGATGTTCTTTCAACCAGAAGAGGCACAAATGGAAGCCCAGGTTGCACTCTTCACGCAATATTTGAGAACTTACCACAAAATATTGAAGTAAAGAACTCAATTAAACACAAAAATCCTTGATCAAACCACGCCTAATGTACCCCCAAAGGCTTACAAGAAATATTTGTAGTCAAGGAAGGTAAAGTGATTTTAAATTTGTTTCTCCTTATCAGATGAAGGCTCTTTCGAATATTAGATTGCAAATGCCACTAAACTATCAACCATAAATGGAGATCTTCTATGATTTCTAAATACTTTCAATGCAAGATTGCAACAAGAACTAAGAAAACTATTTACAGGCATTTAAAAATGATAACATAGACCATATTGCCCAAAGAAAACATAGATTTAATTCAAAACTTGTCAGATTCAATAGCAGGGGAGAGTTACATGAAAAATCTCAGAGCTGTGTGAGGGCGATACACTTGTAACCAACTCACATACATGAATTTCCAACACATGAGACATTAACCTGGTTCTTTGGTAAATTTCTCAGAAAATGATCTTTCTCTCAGAATTTTCTCATGATTTTCAACTCCCAACACTTTACAATTTCTCCAAAATGCATTATATACCTCATGCCACATTGGAGCCTTCTTTCCCAAGAAAAGAATATGCCATGGGGTCAAGTTTGTTACAACACTCCTCATGATTCAATGAAAATGGCATCAAACAGAAAAACACTCGCATGTTGCCAGGTGTGCCAAAAAGATTAAATCATTACAAATATCTAGATCATTATCCATCCTAGAGGCACGTTTTTCATCATCGAGGCATGCAAACACCCTTCCTCTCATCATTTCACCTTTTAAAACTACCTCTGCAATTTTTTATTTTTTCATTTCACGTGTTTGCTCAGGATGGGGAAAAAATTATTTCAAAAACACCTTAAATCAAAGAATTAAGCCATGAAAGTGATGTCAATGATCCTGGAAGGCCAAGACGACACAAAATCACTATAAATTTGATGAATTTTGATGCAAAATTCATGATTCCAAGCTTCTTGGAGGAAAAATGATGGCCCAAAATGAAAATGCATAGTTGCCCCTGATCTGCTACGTGTTAAAGTATGATTGGGAACAAATTCAGGCTTATTTTTTACTTTTCCACATTTTTTGGAAAAATGGAAAATTTTGACCCTTTTCTCTGCCCCTCCTCCTTTGAATTTTGGAGCTGACACGTGGTATATGGTGGGTCCCATTGAAATCAGGGTTAAATTCTGTGCATTTTGACCTTTTTTAGAAATTGGGAAAATTTTCACTTTTTGCCCCATGGGCCCGCACCTCCATTTTGAAATTTTTAGGACATGTGTCCTTTCTCGATTGGCTGTGGGGCTTCAGACCAATTTTTGAATTTAAAATTTTCACAAAATAAGGTCAAAAATCCTTGAGGGAATCCGACCACCCGCTATCCCACCTGCCAATCAAAACATGCCACGTAGGCAAATTTGGAAAAAACGGGTCCCTGGGCCCGAAAATGCCCCATTGGCTTGAAAAGGTGAAAAATGAAAAATTAGAGTATCTCCGCACCTTTCCTCAGCCAATTAGAAGTGGCTACTTACCCTCTGATATTTCAGCCATAATTTGACGGCTAAAATACGCCCATCTGACCGTCAAAACGTAAAAATTCCAGGGATGCCCTAGAATTTGATTTTTTCACCAAGGATGGCAATTTTTTTGATTTTGAATCAACTGAAGCGTGATTTTACAAAATTTTTGACCTTGGGATTAGATTTTCAAATACAAACAAGTATGAATTGATGAAATTCAATTTTTCCATGATCTAGCAAAGGGAAAAATGACATAGCCCGTGAAATTGGAAGAACTAGGGCATATAAAAAGGGCAAACTTTGAATATTCCTTCAAATTAGGGCAAAACAACAAGTCTGTGAGCATTTTAAAGCATTCAATTAGAGGGGAAGAAATTTAGACCATTAATTTAAAGGGTAAAACATTTTTTAGCAGATATAGATTTGAAAATTTTAGGGCAACATGGTTCAAGCTTAAAAATGGCACCAACACTTTACACATTGGGAGTTGTATTTTGAATGCTAATACCTTGATGAGCAATGGAAGGTTGAGGATCACCTGAGCTTGGTGTTATCCAAAATTCACCCCCCAAGGTAAATTTTGATAACATGCATCAAATTCTTTAGTCCCAAGCAATTATACTAATTCAAGGCAAAACATCATGTTGCTGGGGTCGCCTCAGATTTTTTCTAACTCCCCTAGCCAAGAAAGAAAGAGCAAGCTCTGAAAAAATGTGAAAAGGTTGCAGAAGACAGGCTCCGGCCAGGAAAAATCACGAAAAATGGCTAAGTCTTAGTCTCCGGGACAGCCGGGACAAAGGTACACGAGGGACGCGTGGGATGCGAAAGCGCGAAATGGGCGAAAGTTTGTCTGGGACAGCCGGGACAAAAGTACGCGAGGGACGCGAAAGCGTGAAATGGGCGAAGGTTCGTCCGGGACAGCCGGGACAAAAGTACGCGAGGGACGCGTGGGACGCGAAAGCGCGAAATGGGCGAAGGTTCGGAAGAGGAAAAGTCAACATTTGACCTGCGAAATTTCAAACGGCCATAACTTATTTTAATGAGGGTAGATATATTTAATTAAGAGAAACATATTCGGCTCCAGTCAGTTAATGTTCATTCCCGTCAAATGACAGAAAACGCCTACCAGACCCAAAATAGCTGCCCGCACTCAGAAGGCCATAACTTTTGCATTTCTCAACGAAATTACACAAAATTGGTACCGTTGGAATCATGGTTCCGAGCCCGATACACAGAAATCAAGAAATTCTAGATTTGATTAGAAATTAATTGAGTTTTTTAAGAAAACGTGGCCAGGTTCAGAACAGTGTTTTATTTGGTAGCTGGGAGTGCAATTAAGAGGCATGGTCATCATTCTTTCTCTGCTGCAGCACATGGGACAGTATGGGGATCCTTTTGCAAGTAATATACAATCATTTCACTCAATTTAATGCTTCTTACAGGTGGTTGAAGGACAGATTTCGGGATTTCCATTTTCCCTTCTCTTCTCCTTCTCATTTTTTCTATAAATTGGAGTGTTGGGCTCATTGTAAAGAAGAGAGTTTTTGGGTAGCAAAGCTCTGTCAAAATTGTTTTGTGAAGCCAGTGTGTTGCAGGCCCTTGTAGTGGACTCCTTGCATGGTGATCCAGGCCCTTATCTTGTAATAGACTGAACTGTGCATACCAGGAAGCAATAAAATACAAAGTTTGTGGATGTATCTTCCCCTGCTGTGTTTTCTTGCATTCTGCTTGCCCCTTTTATCTTTCTACAAGAATATTGTGTCTATTATTATGTTCTTGCAGGAATTCACTAACATTGTGTATGCTTGGAATATTGTTGTGAATGCATTTTGCTAGATTATGGTGAACCGTCATCACCTCTTCTAGTGTGCATTTCCCTCTGTATTTCACACATTTGGAGATTGCTCTCACACCCTCCTCTTCTGGTGTATCACCGCTTTAGTGTAGGCTTTTATTTTATGTATTCTCTCTCCCTGGTCCCTTGGAAGTTTAGATTAGAACAGTTAGCTTATTCTGCATTAGAGTAGATTGTGGCAGGTAGTTTAGGAGCAAGAACCAACTTTCTCTGGAGGTCTGTCTCAAGTAGCAAGTCCCACAACTTGGAGATAGTACCCATGTTATCCAATCACACTATGAGTTCAAATACATGCACAGGGGTGCTATGATTCGGTGATAACAATTCTGGCACGCCCAGTGGGAGCTTAGAGGTCTTCACTTTCATTGCAACAGATTGATGTGCACTTGTTGTAAGTTCCAGCTTTGAAGGAGCTTTAAAATCACACATTTGGCGACTCCAAAAGAGGCATAATCTACTGGTTTCTGCAGTCCAAGCCTAGAAAATTTATGAGAAGAATACAGACCAGGTCAAGAACTAGGGAGGAAGGATTGTTTGTTTATCTACACCTATCTCCAGGCAGAGACAGAAGGGGGAGAAGAGCTCAAACATCTGCGTCTCCACCTAATAGAACTTTGTCTACACCTCCACCTGGTAGACCTTTTCTCGCATCAACAAGGGTTCTCAGACCAATCAGAATGGTGCAACCACAAAATCCCTTTGTCAATTTCACTGGCAGCAGCCCACTTGCCCTCAATGCACAGAATCTAGTTCCAATTGCAGCATTGAAGAACATTCCATTTTTCACTGGAGAAAATCATACCACTCCTGGTGATCATGTCAAAGACATTGCTAACATCTGTGCAATCCATGAGATAAATGAAATGGATGTGGCTGTCAAACTGTTGGCATCATCGTTCAAAGGGAAGGCATTACAATGGTTTAGGAGCCTTGAAGCTACTTCTATCACGAATTGGAATCAGTTATGCATAGTTCTCCATGAGCAGTTTGGAGAGAAGGGAGACAACTTGTCTCTTCTAGAGCAATTGACAACTATCAAGAGAGCCCCCAACGAGCAGCTGACCGACTTCAACTTCAGATTTCAAAGGTCTTGGGATAGGATTCCAGTGGCAGTCAGGCCAACAGCAGAAGGTGCTTTTCTATACTACCTTAAAGCTTTGAATTCTGATATTTCTATGTTAATTCAATCTATGGGAGGCACAACCTTACCTGCTGCTTATAGCATTGCCATTAGGGCTGAAAACCATCTTATTCAAGCTGGTAAACTGGCTCCTAGGCCTCCCATGCCCTTGTATCCAAATTTAGAAAATCCAAGCACTAGTCAAGCACCCACTTTGGCTCCTATTCCCACCCCTAGAAATCACAGTTCAAATGAGACTTCTACCTCATCCTCTAGTGCTTCAAACGAACTCCAAGAGGTCATGAAACAATTGCAAAATTTGGGAAATGAGCTGGTTACTATCAAAAGACAGCAAGCTCAAAGTACTAGACCGTATCAGCCTCAAGCGCAGTACTAGGCTAGGCCCCCATACCAACAAAATAGGCCACCAACTTAGGCTGCAAATCAAAATCAGAATCAAGCAAGGCCTCCTGCCAACAGACCATTTCAGCCCTATAATCCCAATGTTGCATCCACATCTAGAGCTTTGGTGCCAGTCCAAAATAACATGGCCCAAGAATATGATTGGTGTTTCTCGTGCAGTCAGCCACATAACCAATCAATGTGCTTTAACGGTGCATTAAATCAGGCCCTGATGGTGCAAACCATTGGTGGGTCGCAAGAGTCCAGCCACGAAGGAGATCAGTAGCAGGAAGCACCTCAGCAAGAAACATCTCCGAACGAAACTACTCTTGTCAATTGGCAGGCTGAAGATTTCTGTGGTATGAATCAAATACCCTCTCAAAGTGTTGCAGCCAACACAAGGTCAAAGAGGAGAAATTTGGGTGAAGAACAGCCATTGGCTTCAAGTAATCCACAAGCCGCTGGCAAACAAACTGTAGATCCAAACATGCAAGGAGCATCCATACCAGCTCCTAAACCAACTCAGATGCCAGCTGCTGCCGCTCATTTGCAAGGAATGAACGTGCAGGCCAAGGGAAAGCAGAGGGATACTTCATCTCCATTCAGTATCATTGATCAGATGAAGAAGACAAATATAAACATATCCATGTGGGAATCACTATCTATCCCAGGACAGAGAGATTTGCTACAAGCTGCCATGAAGGACTGGTCAACTTCAAATCAACAGGTCCAAATGCAAGAGAAGGTACTCACAAATGCTGCCCAGCCTGAAGGAGATCATGGAGGACAACAAGGTAAAATGTTGAAGCCCCCTCCATTTTATGTTTCATTGATCATAGGAGATAAGTTAGTGCATAATTGCATGATCGACTCTGGGGCAAGTAGTTCAGTAATGCCCAAGCAAATAGCTGATCAGCTAGGACTCCAATATGAAGTCATCTCCAAGGGTGTAGTACAACTAGACGGGACAGCAGTGACAACGGTTGGAGTAATCAAAGGTTTGAGCCTCACACTGCACGCATGTCCAAACGTAATAGTGTTACAAGATGTGTCAGTCATAGACCTGCCACCACTCTTTGCATTATGCTTGTCAAGAGACTTCACTGCTAAAATTGGAGGCTATCTTTCAGCGGATTGGTCACACATGTTGTTCAGAACAAGGTATGGAACCAAAGCCACAATTAGGTCTGAACCTATTGCAAACTTTCACATTGAGCCTTACACTCCAAGCCAAATCAATACCAACTGTTCAGCATTTGATCAAGAAGATTATCCAAGCACTTATGAAGCTGACACCAAGGTTGGAAGCATCCCAGATCTAACTCTTGATGAATGGGCAAGCAAGGTGCACGCTTTTGATCCTTATCAAGAGATAGAAGAATCTGAGCTAGGAGTTTATTGCATACATGAAGAGAATCAACCTCTTCCTAGCATCACCAAGCCAGATCATAAAGACAAGAATGAAGTATGGCAATTGTTCTTTGATGGGTCAAGGAGTAGACAAGGTGCAGGAGGAGGAGCTATGCTCATTTCACCGCAAGGTATAAGGTATTACTCAGCCTTCCGTTTCCAGTTTTCCTGTTCAAACAACACAGCTGAGTATGAAGCCTTAATTCATGGATTGCACTGGGCAAAGAGGAAATGCATCAGGAATTTACAGGTATTTGGTGATAGTGAGCTGATCGTGAACCAAGTCAAAGGAAAAAATGCTGCCAAGAATGATCTGTTGAAGAACTACAAAAATCGGGTATGGGATCTTATTGAAGATTTTGAAGCTTTTAGCATCATTTCCATCCCAAGAAAAAAGAATGAAGCCGCTGACAGACTGGCAGCAATTGGGGCTGCGTTTGATGTTGTAGAAAGTATCAAAAGTGAGAAAACTCAGCCTCATATCAAAGTGGTTGTAAGACCAGCTGTTCCAGATAACAACACAAGTTGGCAAGTCTTCGAGAATGATCAGCAAATTGTTAATTTCCTACAAGAAGAAGCTGAGTTCTCCATGCCAGGAATCAAGACAAGCTGGAGCAGCAGTATGGTGACCAAGTGGTGCAGCTGAGAACCAACAAATTACCAAAAGGCCTCATAACCTTGGAGTCAATCTTCAACCCGAATGATCAGTTCCGGAAGGAGAAGGCGAACATTCAAGTAAAGGGTGAAGATTCAGAACCTATCTTAGTAGATGAAGGCAAGACATTGCAAATTGGCAAAGTAAGTACTCCACAAGAGAAATCTGATTTTGTTCAGCTTTGTCAAGAATTCCCAGATGTATTTGCTTGGACTTACAAAGATTTAAGAGGTTTCAATCCAAAGTTGGCACAACATACTATTGAGTTGGATCCGGAATCCAAGCCTGTCAGGCAAAAGCAAAGGCCAGTAAATCCTCATATCGAACCTCTCATGAGAAAAGAGTTAAGCAAGCTCATTGAGGCCAGTATCATCTTCCCCATCAAACACTCAAGTTGGGTTGCAAACTTGGTGCCGGTAAGAAAGAGAAACGGAGAAATAAGATTGTGTGTGGACTTTCGCGATCTAAATAGAGCATCACTCAAATATCATTATCCGCTTCCATCAATGGAACAAATATTGCAGGTTGTAGCTGGTTCAGAAAGGTTTTCATTGCTAGATGGATATTCAGGCTATAATCAGATAATGGTAAAAGAAGAAGATCAATTCAAAACGGCCTTCACTACAAAATGGGGCACGTATGCTTACAAGAAGATGCCATTTGGACTGTCAAATGCCGGAGCAACATTTCAGCGAGCTATGGATATGGCGTTCAAAGGCTTGATCAACAAGATAGTGCTGGTATACCTGGATGATATCACTATCTTCTCAAAGAATGCAGCAGACCATCTCTTTCACCTCAGGCAAGTATTTCAGAGGTGTAGAAGGTTTGGAGTGTCATTGAATCCAAAGAAGTGTGTATTCTTGGCACACGAAGGCAAACTGTTGGGCCACATTGTCTCTAGGGAAGGGCTAACAATTGATCCTGAAAGGGTTGAAGCCATCCGAACGCTTCCATTGCCACACCACAAGAAATCTCTCCAAAGCTTCTTAGGAAGGATAAACTTTGTCCGCAGATTTGTGCCTAATTTTGCCACCCTTGTGAAGCCTCTAACAATGATGTTGAAGAAGAGTCTGGCATTCAAATGGACAGCAGAAGGCAAAGAGAGTTTTGAAAACATCAAGCATGCAATATCACAAGCTCCAACTCTTATCAACCCAGATTTCTCAAAGGACTTCATGTTGTATGCATTTGGAGGATCAGACACGATCTCAGCTATCTTGACACAGCTGAATAGAGAAGGTTCAGAACAGCCCATAGCATTCTTCAGTCAAACCTTGGAAGATTACGAAATAAAGTATTCTTTCATCGAAAAGCATGTCCTTGCTGTCATCAGGAGCTTGAAGAAGTTCAGACATTTGGTCTCAAACAATAAGATTCAACTACTGGTGTCTCATGCTGGTGTCAAGGACTTCCTCCTAAACAAGGATTTAAATGAGAAGAGAGCAGGTTGGATCACTCGGGTGATGGAATATGATATTGAAATCAAAGTGACCAAGCTAGTTCGTGGCAAAGGCTTGTGTGAGCAGCTCGCTTCCAAACAATCAGACGAGCCAAAAAGTGAAGAGGATGTTGTCTTGCTACTACAGAATGATCAAGAACAACCAGCTGATGATGCACCCATCCCATGTTGGACTCAAAACCTGGTGCATTACCTCCACACAGGCTTGTGCCCTCCAGAAGTGAGCAAAGCAAAGAGGAGATACTTCAGATTACAAGCCATTCCATATGTGCTTGTTGACGAAGTTTTGTTCAAGAAGGACATCAATGGTGTTCTATTAAGATGCATTGGAACAGGTCAAGTTGAGAAGATCTTACACAAGTTCCATGACGGGGAAGCAGGAGGCCACTTTGCTCCGCGAGTGACAGCTCTCAAAATCATGAAAGCTGGTTACTATTGGCCTACTGTGTTCAATGATTGCTACTCATGGGTCAAGAAATGCAGGAAATGTGCATTCTTCACGGGGAAAGAAAGGTTAGCAGCGCTGCCCCTTCGTCCAATTTCAGTAGATCAGCCATTCATGCAATGGGGATTGGACTTCATTGGGGTTATCAATCCCAATTCAAGTCAGGGCCACAAGTGGATACTAACAGCAACAGACTATTTCACCAAGTGGACTGAAGCAGTGGCACTCAAGGAGGCAAATGAATCTAATATCTTAGATTTCTATGAAGGGATAGTCACGAGGTTTGGTGCCCCTGCCACTATCATATCAGACAATGCATTGGCATTCCTTGGCACAAAGATCACTCGAATGGGCTGTCAAGAATTGTGTGTATCTCAGCACTTCATCGAACTATTACCCTCAAGGTAATGGCCAAGCCGAGTCTACAAACAAGAATCTACTAAGAATCATCAAAAGGACTCTTGATGAAAATCAGAGGACTTGGCACTCAAAGCTCAAATCAGCCCTATGGGCTGATAGGATCACACCCAAGAGGTCTACAGGAAGCTCTCCATACAAGCTTGTGTACGGAAAGGAAGCAGTTCTACTCGTATCACTCGAGTTGCCAGCATTGGAACTCATGAAACAGTTGGCACTAGCTGAGTTTGAACCTATGGAAATCAGGTATGCAGAGCTGATGGAATTAGAAGAGACAAGAGAGCACGCAATACAGACCATAGAAAAGGATAAAGCATTGGTCAAAAAGAGTTTTGACAAGAAAGCTAAGGCCAGGATATTGCAAACTGGAGATTTGGTACTGAAGTGGGATGCTGATCGTGCAAAACCAGGAAAGCACTCCAAGTTTGATGCCATCTGGAGTGGCCCATACATGATCATTGAATGCAAAGGTAGCAATGCTTTCCGACTGGCTAAGTTGGATGGTGAAGAATTGCAGATTCCGGTCAATGGAATCTATCTCAAACGTTGCTACTAGAAAGATAGCTTCTCATCCTTGTAAATATTAATTTAGATTTTCCATTCCTCTAAGTGCTTATGCACATTGTACTGCTGTTAGAGTAGTTTTTATTTCCCTAAGTGCTTCTGCACATGTCCTATTGCTTCTAGTATGTGCATGTTTGCAGTTCATCAAGTTCTTGGAAAAGAATTTGTCGCCATGAGAAGACCAGCTCAACAAATGTCAAATGGCTCATTGATACAAGCTTTCAAATTTCAGATCAGCTGAGAGATTATCAAACAGACTCCATGCCCAATGGATTGCTACAAGCAGCTGGCCATCCTTCATCTGGCAGGTAGATAACCCCGCTGAGTCGCCAAATTGTTATCCAAAATTCACCCCCAAGGTAAATTTTGATAACATGCATCAAATTCTTTAGTCCCAAGCAATTATATTAATTCAAGGCAAAGCATCATGTTTCTGGGGTCCCCTCAGATTTTTTCTAACTCCCCTGGCCAAGAAAGAAAGAGAAAGCTCTGAAAAAATGTGAAAAGGTTGCAGAAGACAGGCTCGGGCCTGGAAAAATCACGAAAAATGGCTAAGTCTTAGTCTCCGGGACAGCTGGGACAAAAGTACGCGAGGGACGCGTGGGACCCGAAAGCGTGAAATGGGTGAAGGTTCATCCAGGACAGCTGGGACAAAAGTACGTGAGGGACGCGTGGGACGCGAAAGCGCGAAATGGGTGAAGGTTCAGAAGAGGAAAAGTCAACGTTTGACCTGTAAAACTTCAAACGGCCATAACTTTTGACTCCGAGCTCTGATTTTCACAAAATTGGACTTTCTGGAATGAGCATGACGTCCTCTACGCCACAGAAACTGGATTTCTTATTTTAATGATGGTAGATATATTTAATTAAGAGAAACATATTTGGCTCCAGTCAGTTAATGTTCATTCCCGTCAAATGACAGAAAACGCCTGTCAGACCCAAAATAACTGCCCGCACTCAGAAGGCCATAACTTTTGCATTTCTCAACGAAATTGCACAAAATTGGTACCGTTGGAATTGTGTTTCCGAGTCTGATACACAGCAATCAAGAAATTATAGATTTGATCAGAAATTAATTGAGTTTTTTAAGAAAACGTGGCCAGGTTCAGAACAGTGTTTTATTTGGTAGCTGGAGTGCAATTAAGAGGCATGGTCATCATTCTTTCTCTGCTGCAGCACATGGGACAGTATGGGGAGCCTTTTGCAAGTAATATACAATCATTTCACTCAATTTAATGCTTCTTACAGGTGGTTGAAGGACAGATTTCGGGATTTCTATTTTCCCTTCTCTTCTCCTTCTCATTTTTTCTATAAATTGGAGTGTTGGGCTCATTGTAAAGAAGAGAGTTTTTGGGTAGCAAAGCTCTGTCAAAATTGCTTTGTGAAGCCAGTGTGTTGCAGGCCCTTGTAGTGGACTCCTTGCATGGTGATCCAGGCCCTTATCTTGTAATAGACTAAACTGTGCATACCAGGAAGCAATAAAATACAAAGTTTGTGGATGTATCTTCCCCTGCTGTGTTTTATTGCATTCTTCTTGCCCCTTTTATCTTTCTACAAGAATATTGTGTCTATTATTATGTTCTTGCAGGAATTCACTAACATTGTGTATGCTTGGAATATTGTTGTGAATGCATTTTGCTAGATTATGGTGAACTGTCATCACCTCTTCTAGTGTGCATTTCCCTCTGTATTGCACACATTTGGAGATTACTCTCACACCCTCCTCTTCTGGTGTATCACCACTTTAGTGTAGGATTTTATTTTATGTATTCTCTCTCCCTGGTCCCTTGGAAGTTTAGATTAGAACAGTTAGCTTATCCTGCATTAGAGTAGATTGTGGCAGGTAGTTTAGGAGCAAGAACCAGCTTTCTCTGGAGGTCTGTCTCAAGTAGCAAGTCCCACAACTTGGAGATAGTACCCATGTTATCCAATCACACTGTGAGTTCAAATACATGCACAAGGGTGCTGTGATTCGGTGATAACACTTGGTGAATGTCCTTCTCCAATATTTCTCCTCTTAGATCATGTATTGGAAGATATAGCTTGAGAAGGAGTATGATTCATTCCACAGAAGTCTTCAGCCTGCCAATTGACAAGCATAGTTTTGTTTGAGGGTGTTTCTTGTTGAGCTCCTTATTGCTGACTTTCTTCGTGGCTAGCTTCTTGTGACAAACCAACAGTTTTCACCATCAGAGCGTGATTTAATGTACCATTAAAGCACATTAACTGATTATGTGGTTGATTACATGGGAAACACCATTCATACTCTTATACCGTGTTATTCTGTGTTGTAACCAATGCCCTTGATGTTGAAGCTATGTTTCGGTCATATGACCTGAAAGGTCTAGCAACTTAAGGTTTCCCTTGGTGTTGACTCTAATATACAACCTAGGCTAGTGGTCTATTTTGTTGATACAGGGGTCTGGCCTGGTAGTGAGCCTGGGGTTGATATGGCCTAGAACTCTGAGCTTGTTGTCTTTTGATGGTTACTAGCTCATTTCCTAGGTTTTGCAATTGTTTCATAACTTCCTGAAGCTCCTTTGAAGTGTTAGATGATGAAGTGGAGGCTTTAGCTAAACTTTTACTCCTGGGGGTGGGCATAGGAGCTAATTTGGGCATTTGGCTAGTATCTGGGTTTCCCAACACGGGGTATAGAGGCATGGATGGCTTAGGAGCAAGTTTTTCATCCTGAATCAAATGATTCTTACCTCCTATGGAAAGGCTATAGGCTGCAGGTAAGGTTATGCCCCCCATTGAATGAATCATCAAAGAAATATCAAAATTTAAAGCCCTAAGAAAGTATAAGAAGGCACCTTCATCAGTGGGCTTGATTGTTGTTACAATCTTGTCCCAGGTCCATTCAAATCTGAGGTTGAAATCTATCAGTTGCTTATTTGGAGCTCTCTTGATTGTTGTCAACTGCTCCAGCAAGTATAGGTTATCTCCCTTTTCTCCAAACTAGTTCTGAAGAGTTGTGCATAGTTGGTTCTAATTTTGAATCGAGCCTGCTTCAAGGCTCCTGAACTATTATGAAGCTTTACCTTTGAGTGAAGAGGCTAGCAACTTGACTGCAATATCAATCTCATGGATCTCGTGGATTGTATAGACATTTGCAATATCTTGGACATAGTCACCAGGAGAAGTTTGGTTTTCCCCAGTGAAATATGGGATGTTCTTTAATGCTACTATCAAGACTGGATTTTGTGCATTTAGAGCGAGTGGGCTGCTACCAGTGAAATTGACATAAGAATTTGGTTAAGCCATCCTGATTAGCCTGAGAACCCTTCTTGAATGAAAAAACAACCTCCTAGGGGGAGGTGTTGATAAGGCTCTGTTTGGAGGAGACAGAGACCTCTAGGTTCTTCTTCTTCTCCTTCTGTCTGGGGATAAGTCTAGATAGACAAATAATCCCTCCTCTCGAGTTCCTTACCGCATTTGTATTATTCTCATGAACTTGGCAAGCTTGGACTGTTGAAACCAGTGGATTCTGTCTCTTTTGGAGTCGCCAGATGTGCAGTTCTTAAAAGCTTCTTAACATCTAGAATCACAGAAAGTGCACATCAATCTTATTGTAATAAAGATGGAGACTTCTTGTCCCACTGGGCATGCCAAAACTATTAGTAAAAAATCACAACACCCCCAAATTAATCATTAGATCTACTTTTCTAGGGTAGAGTCATTTGTTGTGAACCGCATGACATTGAGTTTTCTCCTAAGTGTGGGACATAGAAAATGAGAAAACTCTCGAGATTAAAATCCAGTTCCTATTCCTCTATTTAGGTGCATGCGTGAAAACTTGTAGAAGGCATATTCCTAATCCTAATCTAAGCTTTACCAAGGAGCCCAGGATAAAAGGAATGCATGAAATCAAACTAGGCTATAAGGTGATGCACCAAAGGAATGATGAACATTTGTTCTGCTAATAGACACAAACCAATAGAATGCATATAATAACCAGGCTACAAAAATCCAGATCTATAATGAAAGACCAAATGAAAGAAAAAGAGACAAGAAAGGATCTAAACTTGATCATATGCATGTTTTGTTGCCATGCAGGTTGATAGACTGCATTACAAATTGACCAAAAGGTAGAAAATTTATTACAGTCTAGTGGAAGGTCTGAAAACTCCATGAGCTCCTTTGCCAGAAGAAAAAGCGGAGCCTGCAAAATAGAAGAACGTCCAACCCTTTACAATGAGTCCCGACCCTATATTTATAGACTCAATCAGAGAGAAGAAAGAAAGAGGGAGAAGTAGGAAAAATAGGTTGAAGCCCAAGCACTGCTGTGAATGTCTCCTACAAAATTCCCCCCCCCCATATCTTCCTCGATTGCTTTGATCATTAGTTCGACGCCTCAAAGGAGGAAATGGTGGAGCAAATTGAATCTGATCTGGTTGTTGAGGTAGATGGATCTCACATTAATGGATTTGAAGATGTTTTCTCTATTTTCTCCTACCTAACCTCCCCAAACTTAAAGTTTCAGATCTTCATGGCGTAGGCGAGGCTGAGATATTTCCAATGGTGTTAGATTTGTAATATTTCAAGCCCTAAGTCGAAAGATATGCCCCTTTGAAGTTTACATCAGGTCTGTACGAAAGGGCGGGAAAACCAGTTTGAAAAATGGGGCCCTTATTTAATATGGAACACATGGTTGGTTGGTGCATATCTGAGGGTAGCCTCTATATATTTTTCTTAGAATGGTGTTGGGTTGACACGGGGTTTCCTCCACTGGCTCACTCAATTTATTTATTTCTCAGCTAAGCTCTTTACTTGGCGGGGTCATATTCCTTGACCGGGGACACGTCACAGTCTGACGCTTGTTTGAGAACCCTTTCTTTGATTCACCCTTTAGTTAGTGTCATTCTGACACTTGGCATTCTCCGCCAGCTTGCCATTATGCATTGACTATTCAACCCAAATTTGTTCCCTTCGAAGAAGCTGGACGTGTGGAGGCTCTGCACTTGCTTAAGAACCCCGATCAAAATTTTCCCCTGAAGGAGCATCGAGTTGACACTTGGAAGCCTCCGCAGAAATATGGAATTTTCAACGACCTCTACCTTCCCACGGACCTGGGGCTACATGGTGAACTAGCACTCATTTGAGTCTCTAATTTTGGATCTACCCTCGGAGAAGCGCCACTTAGACATGTGGCTCCTCCCGCAACATCTTCTATACTTAGCCCTTTTTAAGGACTTCTTTGCCCACCTTTTGACCTTGGTTGACTATTTTCTACGTGGAGGGCTGGCATGAGTTTGAGTCCCCACCTTGGATTTACGTCGAGCATCTGACTTCTTCCTGCCTGATGGAAGACTTTTCAACGGCCACACAAATTTTGCGGCTCTGAACGCATGGAAGCCTAACACTCATTTGAAATTATTTTCTTAGAATCATCCTTGGAGAAGCCCTACTTGGACACGTGGCTTCTCTTATAACATCCACCATACTTAGTAGATTTTGGACTCAATCCGAGATGCTTTGAGCCCGAGGACTTCAGATCTTCACCGTTTCTTCCTTTAATTGATCTTGGCTTCTTTGACACTGTTCCTCTTCCTTTGACCCCACTGTTTTATTTTTGATCCTACTTGAAACCTATAGAATGAATTTAGGGCCCGGATCAACTCGACAAAGCCATCTTCTAGATTTCTTTCACATAGGGTTGTTTAATCTTCGCATGCCCTGTCACTTCCACTATAGAGTCTCTCTGCAATCTGTTTGCAGGATTTTTACATGATTTCTCAGGTCCTTTTGTTGTATATATCTTTTCCCCCGGGTAGATATAGACAAGCAGAAGAATATAGAAATCAAAGAAGCTCAAATCCCTGACATTTATGCCCTTGGCGCACAGAAATGGCCCATGGAAATGACTGTCGACAGGGAAATATATGCGCCATTGGCGCACGGAAATGGCGCACAACAATGAGTGTTGACACTAAAATGTATGCGCCAAGGCGCAGGAAAGTGGCGCACAGAAATGGATGTCGACAGGGAAATGTATGCGCACTTGGCGCATAGAAATGGCGCATGGCAATGAGTGTCGACAGGGAAATATATGCGCCCTTGGCGCACAGAAATGGTGCATGGTAATGAGTGTCGACAGGGAAATGTATGCGCCCTTGGCGCACGGAAATGGCGCATGACAATGAGTGTTAATAGGGAAAAGTTGCACCTTGGCACACGGAAAAGGATGTCGACACACACACACGGATGCGCCTATGGCGCACCTTCAGGAGGCGCAACATTTTGAGCGCTGACAAGAAGCAGACCCTGGCATAGATATTCAGATGGCCATAACTTTTGACTGGGAGCTCAGATTCATGCAAGGTTGGACTTTTCGGAAAGCCTATGAGGTCCTCTATCCAATTAAAACTGGATATCTTTAATTGGGTGAGAAAAAATTCTTAAAAATGCAAAATACAGTTCACCACTTTTGGGGGTCGCTAGGGTTCTCACCTACCATCATTATGAGCTGAGTTAAGTGCATTCTGGAGGTGGTTGGGGTAGATTTCGAATTCATCTCTCTTTTCTCTCTCTTTCTTCCTATAAATTGTAAGGAGGGGTTTCTTTCTAAACGTTGGACATTCTTGTTTTGGCCCCTCCCTTCTTCTCTTTGGCAGGTGGAGTTGTGGAGCTCAAACCTCCCATTTGAAACTGTAATGCACCTTTGCCTCTTGGCATTTTTTGCAGTGTATTGTATCAAACCTTCGGAGGAAATAAACGCATGACTGTGGATGTTTCTCAACCCTCTATGTGTTTCATTTTGCATCCTCCTGATCTTTCAATGTGAATATGTTTATCTGTGCATGATATTGCATTGCATTTCTGTGGTCTGTGTTTAATTGGCAAAACATGTGTTCTTCATTCCTCGGTGCATCACCTCCTTAGCTTAGGTTTATTTTTATGCATTTCTCTCTCCCTGTCTCCTTGGTAGTTAGTTTAGGCTTTTTGGGTAAACCTCTGCATTTCATTGGTGCATCTGAACAGAGGAATAGGAGCCGGCCTTCATCCGGAGAGCTTTTCCGATTTTGCAAGGTCCCACACTTGGGAAAAGCTCCATGTTATGCAATCGTACTGAGAGTCTCAACCCATTGTGTTGCAGACATTCAGGGGTGCTGCGATTTGACATCAACAGTTTTGGCACGCCCGGTGGGACCAAGAGGTCATTCCACAGATTTGAAGGAACTTTCAAGAAATTCGGACTTAAAAAATTGCAGGTTTTACAGTTCAGTTTTTTCAACCTTCCAGGCTGAAAACAATCAAAAGGGCTCCTAACTAACAAATGGCAGATTTCAACATTAGATTCCAACGGACATGGGACAGGATTCCAATAGCCGTTAGACCAACTGCCGAAGGAGCATTCCTTTATTTCTTTAAGGCTATAAATTCAGACATAGCCATGATGATCCAATCAATGGGAGGAACAACGCTGCCAGGGGCCTACGACATAGCTATCAGAGCAGAGAACTGTTTGATCCAAGCTGGGAAGCTTGCAGTAAGGCCACCAATGCCGCTCTATCCGGATATGGGAAATCCTAGAACCAGTCAAGCACCAAAGTTGAATCCCATTCCAACTCCTAGAAATCAAAGCAATAATGAGGCATCGACTTCTTCAAATACTACAAAGGAATTGCAGTAGGTTATGAAACAGCTACAGAACCTTGGAAATGAGCTAGTGACTATCAAAAGACAGCAAGCTCAAAGTGCTAGACCGTATCAGCCTCAAGCACAGTACCAAGCTAGGCCCCCATACCAACAAAATAGACCACCACCTCAGGCTGCAAATCAAAACCAAAACCAAGGACAACCTCAAGCTGCCAGGCCATTTCGACCATATGATCCAAATGCAACGACATCCTCAAGAGCCTTGGTCCCGACACAAAATAACATGGCACAGGAGTACGACTGGTGTTACCCTTGCAATCTACCTCACAATCAGTCAGCATGTTTCAATGGTGCACTTTCAGGCCTTGATGGTGCAAACCATTGGTGTTGCTCAAGAACCAAGCCAGGAGGAGAATCAACAGCAACAAACGCAGCAAGAAGGACCTCCAACAGAAACCACATTGGCAAATTGGCAAACGGAAGACTTCTGTGGAGTTAACCAACAACCTTTTCAAGGCATCGCTGCCAACACACGGTCAAAGAAGAGAAATATAGGAGAGGGACAACCGTGTAATCCAGTTGTTTCTCAACCCACTCTTACACAAAAAGGGGTCAGTAGACCAAACGCAGCTCCAAATGTGAAAAATCAGCCCAAGGTACCTGTTGTAGCAACACACGCACATGCTCAAGCTCCAAAAAAGTTTGCACCAAGTAAGGGATAACAAAAGGACAATTCATCCCCTTTCAACATCATTGATCAAATGAAGAAGACAAACGTGAATATATCAATGTGGGAATCTTTATCCATCCCAGGACAAAGAGATCTTCTACAAGCTGCCATGAAGAATTGGTCAACTTCAAACCAACAGGCCCATATGCAAGAGAAGGTCCTCACGAATGCTGCTCAGCCTGAAGGGAATCGTGGAGGACAACAAGGTAAAGTTTTGAAACCCCCTCCATTCTATATTTCATTAATCATCAGGGATAAATTAGTACACAATTGCATGATTGATTCTGGGGCAAGTAGTTCAGTGATGCCGAAGCAAATAGTGGATCAACTGGGTTTGAAGTATGAGCCAGTGCTGAAGGGAGTAGTACAGCTAGATGGAACGGCAGTGGGAACAGTTGGGGTCATCAAGGGGTTAAGCCTAACACTACATTCATGTCCTAATGTTACAGTTCCACAAGATGTATCTGTGATTGACCTTCCGCCACTCTTTGCGTTGTGTCTATCAAGAGACTTCACTGCAAAAATTGGTGGATATTTATCTGCAGATTGGTCACACATGATTTTTAGGACAAGGTATGGAGCCAAAGCAACAATCAGGTCAAAACCAATTGCCAATTTCCATATTGAGCCTCATGTACCAAATCCTATCAATGCAAATTACTCGGCTTTTGATCAGGAGGAGTGTTCGAGTGATCTAGAAATAGGTACTAAGGTCCAGGGAATTCCTGATTTAACTTTGGATGAATGGGCAAACAAGAGTCATGAATTTGACCCATACAAGGAAATTGAAGAATTTGAATTGGGCGTGTATTGTATACACGAAGAAAATTCACCCATTCTTGACATCATTCAGCCTGAACAAAAAGATGAAGAAAAAGTTTGGAAATTATTCTTCGATGGTTCGAGAAGCAGACAAGGTGCTGGAGGTGGTGCAGTGTTGATTTCACCACAAGACATCAAATATTATTCAGCTTTTCGTTTCCAGTTTTCTTGTTCAAACAACACAGCTGAATACGAGGCCTTGATTCATCTACTTCATTGGGCCAGGAAAAGGGGCATAAAGAACTTGCAGGTGTTTGGAGATAGCGAGCTAATCGTCAACCAAGTTAGGGGACAACATGCTACAAAGAATGACTTGCTGAGGAGCTACAAGAATAGGGTATGGGACCTCATTGAGGATTTCGAAGCTTTCAACATTGTTTCCATACCCAGGAAAGAAAATGAAGTCGCAGATAGGCTCACAGCAATTGGAGCAATGTTTGATGTGGTTGACAACATCAGAAGGGGAAAAACACAGCCAAATATCCATGTGATTGTGAGGCCAGCAGTTCCAGACAATAACACAAGCTGGCAGGTGTTTGAGAATGATCAACAGATCGTCAATTTCTTACAAGAAGAGGCTGAATTTTCAGCTAGGAATCAGGACAGATTAGAGCAGAAGTATGGGGATCAAGTAGTACAGCTGCGGACAAATAAGCTTCCTAAGGGTTTGGTAACATTGGAGTCTATCTTCAACCCTAACGACCAGTTTCGTAAGGAAAAGGAAAACATACAGGTCAAGAGAGAAGATTCAGAGCCAATTCCGGTTGGGGAAGGCAAAACACTTCAAATTGGCAAAGTGGCCACTGAACAGGAGAAATCAAATTTCATACAACTTTGCCAAGAATTTCCAGATGTCTTCGCTTGGAGCTATGAAGACTTAAGAGGATTCGATCCAAATTTGGCACAACATACCATAGAATTGGATCCAGATGCTAAGCCCATCAGGCAGAAGCAAAGACCAGTCAACCCTCACATTGAGCCTCTAATGAAGAAAGAGATTAACAAGCTAATAGAGGCAAGCATTATATTCCCGATCAAGCACTCAAGCTGGGTTGCGAACTTGGTTCCGGTCAGGAAGAAGAGCGGAGAAATTAGGTTATGTGTGGACTTTCAAGACCTCAATAGGGCATCTCTCAAAGACCATTACCCACTCCCTTCAATGGAACAAATATTGCAAGTAGTATCTGGTTCAGAGAGTTTCTCTCCTAGATGGCTACTCAGGGTATAATCAGGTGATGGTGAAAGAAGATGACCAGTTCAAGACGGCTTTCACCACCAAATGGGGGACCTATGCCTCAGAAAGATGCCATTTGGGCTATCAAATGCTGGGGCCACTTTCCAAAGGGCAATGGATATGGCATTTAAGGGGTTAATCAATAAAATAGTTCTGATATATCTTGACGACATCACTGTATTCTCAAAAAATGCAGCGGATCACCTCTTACATTTGAGGCAGGTATTTCAAAGATGTAGAAGATTTGGGGTATCTTTGAATCCAAAAAAATGCATATTTTTGGCTCACGAGGGAAAACTTCTAGGCCATATTGTTTCGAAGGAAGGGTTGACGGTTGACCCAGAAAGAGTTGAAGCAATTCGAGCGTTGCCATTGCCAAGTCACAAGAAGGCTCTTCAAAGCTTCTTGGGAAGGATCAATTTTGTCCGCAGATTTGTTCCAAATTTTGCTGCTCTTGTGAAGCCAATAACGCTGATGTTAAAGAAGAGCATGGCATTTAAGTGGACATCTGAAGGCAAGGCAAGTTTTGAGGCAATAAAAGAAGCTATATCTCAAGTTCTGACTCTCGTCAATCCAAACTTCTCCAAGGACTTCACGCTATATGCCTTTGGTGGTGGAGACATAATTTCTGCAATCCTGGTACAACAAAACAAAGAGGGATTAGAATAGCTAGTTGCTTTCTTCAGTCAAGGCTTGGAGGAATACGAGACTAGGTACTCTTTCATTGAAAAGCATGTCTTTGCAGTAATCAGAAGCTTAAAGAAATTCAAGCACCTAGTCTCAAACAACAAGATCCAATTATTAGTCTCTCATGCGGGAGTCAAGGACTTCCTTCTAAACAAGGATCTGAATGAGAAACGTGCAGGGTGGATCACTCATGTCATGGAATATGACATCGAGATCAAGGTCACAAAACTAGTACGTGGAAAAGGACTATGTGAACAGCTAGCCTTGAGTCAACAGGTTGAAGCAGGTGATGAAAAAGAGACTGCCTTGGTACTACAAGATGGTCAAGAACATGAAAATAATGACGTGCCTACTCCTTGTTGGGCTCAGAATATGATACACTTCCTACAGACAGGACTATGCCCTCCAGGAATGAGAAAAGCGAAGAGGAGATACTTTAGGTTACAAGCCATTCCATATGTGCTTGTTGATGATGCTTTGCTCAATAAAGACATCAATGGAGTTCTACTGAGGTGCATTGGGACAAGTCAAATTGAGAGGGTGTTACGAATTTTTCACGATGGAGATTTTGGTGGACATTTTTCCCCACGAGTAACAACTCTCAAGATAATGAAGGCAGGGTATTATTGGCCCACAGTGTTCAATGACTGTTATACATGGATAAGAAAGTGCAAGAAATGTGCACTCTTCACAGGCAAAGAAAGACTAGCAGCGCTTCCATTGCACCCAATCTTGGTTGACCAACCATTTATGCAATGGGGATTGGACTTCGTCGGGGTCATCAATCCAAACTCAATCCAAGGCCACAAGTGGATTCTCACAGCAACGGACTATTTCACCAAGTGGACTGAAGCAGTGGCGCTCAAAGAGGCAAACGAGTCTAATATACTAGAATTTTATGAAGGAATAGTGACCAGGTTCGGTGTGCCGGCCACTATCATATCAGACAATGCATTGGCATTCGTAGGTTCCAAGGTTACAAAATGGGCTGTCAAGAATGGAATCTACTTGAGCACCTCTTCCAATTATTACCCACAGGGTAATGGACAGGCAGAGTCCACGAACAAAAATTTGCTAAGAATCATCAGAAGGAATCTGGATGAAAATCAAAGAACATGGCATACTAAGCTTAAATCAGCATTATGGGCTGACAGAATAACACCAAAGAGGTCTACAGGCAATTCCCCTTACAAGTTGGTCTATGGAAAAGAGGCAGTATTGCCTATATCATTAGAACTACCTGCATTGGAGTTCATGAAGCAGTTGGAGTTGGCTGAGTTCGAACCAATGGAGGCTAGGTATGCAGAGTTGATGGAATTGGAAGAAGTTAGAGAACATGCAGTGCAAACAATTGAGAAGGATCAGGCCTTAGTAAAAAGATGGTTTTGATAAGAAAGCAAGAGCAAGGACCTTCTCAGGAAGGGGACCTAGTCCTAAAATGGGATGCAGATCGGGAAAAACCAAGAAAGCATTCCAAGTTTGATGCCATTTGTAGTGGCCCCTATATGGTCACGGAATGCAAGAAGTAGTAATGCCTTCCAATTGTCTACATTGGATGAAGAAGAACTCCCGATTCTAGTTAACGGAATCTATCTTAAACATTGCTACTGAAAAGAGAAAAGGTTCTACCCTTGTAAATATTAGCCTAGATTTCATTTCCTCTAAGTGCGTATGCACATTGTCTTGTTGTAGTTAGGTTTCAGTTTCCCTAAGTGCTTTGGCACAGGTTTTGTTGCTCCTAGGTTGAATTTCTACAGTTCAGTGTGCTCTCAGAAGAAGGAGTTGCGGTATCAGGCTCAGAGATCAAATATCAGGTTGGTTTCAGGTTATTGCTTATGACTCCATGCCCAATGGATCACTAAAAGTCCACTGATCTTCTACCTAGCAGGCAGGTGATCCCGTTGAGTCACCAAATTGTTGTATATATTCTTTTCACAAAGGTAAATATAGTCAAGGAGAAGAATATCAAAAACCCAACATAAGGAAAATATGCCGTAGAAGTTCAAAAGCCCGATAGCGCACAGAATATTCTGGAGAAGTTCAAATGACTGTCGAAATAAGGAAATATATGTGCCCTTGGAGCAAGTTCAAATGGCGCACGACAATGAGTGTTGACACTAATATGTCATGAGCCAAGTTCACAGGAAACCCGCACACAGAAATGGATGTTGACAGGGAAATGTATGCGCGTTTCGGCGCACAGACATGAGCACATGAAGCAATGAGAATCGACAAGGAAATGTATCCGACGCTTGGCGCACAGAAATGGTGCATGGAAATGAGTGTCGACAGGGAAATGTAAACTACCTAGGCGCACGGAAATGGCACATGGTTTTGAGAGTTAACAGGGAAAATTTTTGCCATGGCACATGGAAAAAACATGTTGAGGCACACACTCCAATGCGCCTGATGGCAGCACCTGCAGGAGGCAGAACATTCCGAACGCCGACTGGAAACAGACCCTAACTTGGCGGAGATATTCAAATGGCCATAAACTTTTCACAGGGAGCTCAGATTCACGCAAGGTTGGACTTTTTGGAAAGCCTATCTTAGCCTCCTCTACCCAACTATGACTTGGATATCTTGATTTGGGTGAGAAAAAGTTATTAAAAAATGTAAAAAACAGTTCACCATTTTTTGGGTTTGTTAGGGGTCTCACCTACCGCCATAATGAGATGAGTTAGGTGCAGTCTTGGAGGTGGTTGGGGCAGATTTCGAATTCCTCTCTCTTCTCCCTCACTTTTTCCTCCTATAAATTATAAGGAGGGGCTTCTTTCTAAAGGTTGGATATTCTAGTTTTTGCCCCTCCCTTCTTCTCTTTGGCAGGTGAACTTGTGGAGTTAAAACCTCCCATTTGAAACTATAATGCAACCTTTGCCTCTTGGCATTTTTTGCAGTGTGTTATATCAAATCTTTGGAACAAATTAATGCATGTCTGTGGATGATTCTCAACCCTCTCTGTGTTTCATTTTGCATCCTCCTAATCTTTCACTGTGAATCTGGCTATCTGTGCATGATCTTGCATTGCATTTCTAATGGTCTGTGTTTAATTGGAAAGACAGGTGTTCTTCATTGCTCGGTGCATCACCTCCTGTAGTTTAGGTTTTATTTTTATGAATTTCTCTCTACCCTGTCTCCTTGGCAAGTTAGATTAGGCTTTTTGGGTAAACCCTCTGCATTTTCTATGTGGTGCATCTTAACAGAGGAGTAGGAATCAACCTTCATCCGGAGAGCTTTTCCAATTTCGTAAGGTCCCACACTTGGGAAAAGATCCATGTTATGTAATCACACTGAGAGTCTCAACCCATCGAGTTGCAGACATTCAGGGGTGATGTGATTCACCATCAACAAGAATGAGTAGCATGTTCCTCGTCTGTTCTCAAAAATTATATACCCCTTATTGAAACATATGGATCAATAGTTGGACATTTTTGCTTATAGCACCAAGGGAACTTCCAAGTAATGTCTAGAAGGTTATTTCGCCTCAACAAGCACAAAGACTCCCATTGAAGTATCTAGTGTAGTTTTGACCCTTGTATCAGTTATAACATCAGTCCTTCAAGACACAAATGGAAATCAACCTTTGTCTTGTGTTTATTGCATCCGTATGATAACACATTTGCAAGATGGATATAATGTGCATGGACTTCCCATTGTGATTCCATGCATTTCTAATGGTTTGAGAACATTAACTTACCACACTTGTGTCGATTCAGAATATTACTTAATAGTGCATCCATTAACAACGTGTTAGTTCAAGGTTTAATCTCCTTCATCATAGTTAACCCTGACTCCTTGAGCAAGGTAGATTAGCTTGTAGAGTAGACTTCCCTCTCACAATATGAATGTGTGCACCTTAACAGAGGAAGATGAACTTTTCCTCTCATTCAGAGAGCTCTCCTAATTCAAAGGGATGATATTCTCTTATTGCAACATATTGGGATAATTCTCCATGTTATACAATCATACTGATGATCTCAACCCATCAAGTTGCAGACATTCAAGGGTGTTTTTATTCTTCATCAATACTTACTTTGATTACTCGTTCAAGCACTAAATATCCCCTTGAAGACTCCTAATCTAGAAACCATGGTCTCTTGATAGACCTCTTACCTTGGTGGGTAGGATAAAGGATATTTCCCATGTATCATTTCTTCTCTTGCCAAAAAGTGGTCTCTATTTTGGTAATCAAACACCTAATGCGCATCAACCTCAGATGAAAGTAATTCGTCAGAATAACTTTAATATCAAACCTTTGCAAAACAAATGCCACCAACAACATCATATATTATTATGGAACTTAATGCTCAATACAATGCCAGAATCGGGCCTTCTTGTATAGGTAATGAAATATCAATATACAACTCTAGTCAAGGTCGTAGATCAAGCCATAATTCAAGGAAAGAACTCGTCACTTGTAACTAGTTTTAAGTCCATAGATTTAGGAAAGAACTAGAACATCAAGGATCTAGTCAATACTCATAGATCAAGGAAATAAAGCTATACCTAACAACTATATAATATCCTCCCTAATATCTAAATAAATAAAAGAAATATCCACACACATAAGTGGGTGAAGATAAATACAATAAAGGTAAATAAAGTACCTATGTGAAAACTGAGCTAAGGTAAATACCTACTCTAACACCCCCACTCATGAAGCTAGGGGCCCAAAATAGAAAGTGGCATGATCCACAGTATGAGTCTCCTAACAATTAGGCCTGCAGTACGAGGTACTCATGTACAATATATCCATGTGGAAAATATCACAGTCCAAAAGATATGGAAAGTATCCTACTAGACTGAAAGAGAAAGAACAATAAGAAGGACTATCCTTCTGTATGAACAACTCTACTAGAACAACTTCTGATACCACCATAACATGCCGCTGTAAGTCTCACGATGATCCAAGTGATGTAGAAAGGCTTTCTCTAGATGTCCACTTTTTGCTATTGTAGTCAGAATTTTGGCTCCTAGGCATAGAACTAACATCTTGTATCAATGTTGACGAATGAACTTCCTGTAGTATCTCAAGGTATGCCTCTAAGGTCTTGCCGGTGCTCAAAAGGGTTGTGAGTCTTATGTGAATTGTGCCCTGGTTTTCACACCAAAGTACAGTCAGTGATCAGTCTTGTGATGAACCATTGAGCATGTTGTGAAGGGTGAACTGTCATGAAGACAACTTAGATAGAAGAGTCTATTGACTAAATGTGCATCATACCTTCCACAAAATCTTCTCCATGCCTTGTTGAAGATGAAAGTTCAAGACACCTAATGCTTTTCTACACACGCAATCTTACTGGTATGTGGAACTCCAGACAAGAAGGCATATAGCCATAAGTGGAACACATGTCATCAATAGAACCAATGTCTGGTCTGGATCATGTTTATGGTACTAGCTAGATGCATGATCCCTTGCTAGTGTAGTGTAGGCCAAAGTGACTTGAAGTGCCCTGAAAATGGCGTAGTGGTTCCCTTTACACATCCATAGCTAATGACTAATTAGAGGACACATGTTCAGTACCAAGTCTTTCAAGCCCTACTGGAATTAGCTAATATTAGAGTGAGTATGGGTCATCTACATAAAACTTACTGTTGACTGGTGTTGTGGACCTTGTCCAGGATCTCAAGACTTTTATTCCCTCCATGTGGAAGTCAGAGTAACCACCAAACTAAACACTAAATGGAATTATCTTACAATCAACCCTATCAAAGCATCTGATGAAGATCCTGGGTGTACTTTAGCTGACTTAAATGAATCCTTAAAGTCCGTTTACGAAATCTGCGAACCCACCATAATACTACAACTACGTGCCGAGAGTCTATGATACTGAATCAATCCCAGATGTAGAAAGATCCCTCTGAACACTTCTAGACATGTTGGAATTAAGAACTATTAGTAGGTAACATATGCCTTTCCCAACATGATGTGCTAGAACAAATACCTCACAATATCCTCGCCAACATGCTATATGATACATTGTCATAAATGTACTGGCAATGAACAAAATTATATCTATAGAGGAAAAGAATCCAGCTTCAACATACCAAGCATAAGGGGCTTGTTTGAGATTATCAGAGAGACCTTCAGATCCTATAAACAAGAGAAAACATAAGCTTAAAAAGGGTCTAACAAGTTGCTCATGTGGGTTAAGATGTGTGCCTATGGCTCTCCTCCTTTCTTCATGTAAGAAGAGTTCTCTCTAGACGGCCAATCTTGTTATGCAGGCTCTTCCGCACTGTGATGCAATAGATAACAAGTACAAGGTGTACATAATCTATCTTAGCAATGGGTGTAACATCCTCCATATTAACCTCAAATACCTTCCCACAATGTCTTTCTGAGTAACTCCATCACTCATGTAGCTCCAGCACTTATACTTGTTAATGGACCCATAAGCGTACGTATTTCATTATACTAGACCCACTTACTCCTAACTCATCTCTCTCTCTCTCTTTATTTCTGTCGGAAGAGTCTAAAATCCTCTACTATGCTATGCTTCCGTATGTTGCACCTAGAAGGAGTACTTAGCTAGCCGTTGGGAAGGATTTCAAACTCAATGCAATGATCAGGATCTTGAAGCGTAGTGGTAAAACATGCACTGCAAGAATCCTCATAAACTACCTTTCACAAGAATTCCAAAACCTGTAGCAACCTGCGTGATGAAGAATAGTAGGTTGAAGATCATGTACTCCAACATGTAACTGCATCAAACACACTATAGTATGAGCCCACTTAGGCATAGTGACAACATGAGTCCAGGTCAGATCAATGATCCTATAACTGCATGATATTACATCCTGGGTCTAACCATGGGTTATAGTACCAACTTTTCCTTAATATGCATATAAAGATTGAAGAATCCATGCATGGAAGAATTCTACTAGAAGAATCAATGAGGTATGAATGCACTCATAGACTTATTGAATATAGTGTTTGAAAAATCCACCCCATGAGTCATCAACATCTAAAACTCGATAACCTCTCATGTCCTCATGATACCTCTGAGAAAACTCATCCTTTGTTCTTTTAAGCTAGGTATCGATGTTTTCCAAGGTTAGGCACTCCATCATTACATGTCATTATGGCACAACAGGCTTCAAACATGGGTCCTGACAATAGAACTCAAAAAAACTAAGACATCATTTCTTCAGTGTTAGACCAAGCTTCCTTTGGACCCCAATGCACATCAACCTATCACCTAGTGTGGTGTGTGGTTGCTAACATGTAGTTAGCACGCATTAGACTTCTTAACCCCTCCTTTATAGGAGTTAAATCTCTGAGAATGCATCTATCATTGATGGAGAATGATTTGCAAAAATGGAAATCTATACTTCCATTCTGCTCAAGCCAAACTATTGTGGAGTACGACAAATAACAGATGCTGGTGACATAATGCATCATGAAATGGGAATGAACATAGTAAATAATCATAATGAAACTAGATCTGACTTAGAATAATATAAACTACACAACGGTTTACACTTAAGAACATGAAAAATGAGAATCACACACATATATAGATTTATAAACATTTATAGTGGCCTCATTACATCATAAGGGGAGTACCAACCAAATACATCAAGGAATATTATCGTAAACCCTACAAAAGTACTCTACAAAGATATATTTCTTATCTATTCTACCCATTACAACTCTTGTTTAGACCGAAACCCATGCATATATACATCCTTGCAAGTACTACTGTAGCACCTCATTACCACTTAAAACCCTTTTTAACCCTACTAGCATCCTAACAACACTTTGTTATTACTCTCCTCCTCTATTTTGGACCCAAAAACTCCTTTTGTACTATTGATGGCGTATCACAGCACCCCTGATTGTATGCAACTCGATGGGGTTGAGACTCTCAGTGCGATTGCATAATATGGAGTTTTTCCCAAGTGTGGGACCGTTGCAAAACGTGAAAGCTCTTGATGAGCCGTTTCCTATTCATCTGTTCGATGACACATAGAACTGGAGAGGGGTTTACTCAAAAACCTAATCTAACTTGCCAATGAGACAGGGTAGAAGAAGAGAAAAAATAAACCTAACTAACAAGGTGATGCAACCGAGGAATGAAGAACACCTAAAAATCTTGCCAATAAACACCAACTAAAAACCAGTTAAAAGGGCAATGCAGATCATGCAAAGATAACCAAATTTGTAGTGAAAGATCAGGAGGATGCAATGAACACAGAGAAGGTTGAGAATCATTCACAGACATGCATTATTTGCTCCAAAGATTGATACAATACACTACAAAATGCCAAGAGGCAAAGTTGCATTACAGTTTTAGATGGGAGGTTTGAACTCCACAAATTCACCTACCAGAGAGAAGAAGGGAGGGGAAAAACAAGAATGTCCAACCTTTAGAAAGAAGCCCCTTCTTACAATTTATAGGAAGAATGAGAGAGGGAAGAGAGAGGAATTCTAAATCTACCCCAACCACCTCCAGATTGTATTTAATTCATCTCATTGTGGCAGTAGGTGAGAACCCTAGCAAACCTATAAAATGGTGAAATGTATTTTCATTTTTGAAGAAATTTTTCTCACCCAATTAAAGATATCCAATGATAGTTGGGTAGAGCACCTTGTAAGATTTCTGAAAAGTCAAACCTTGCATGAATCCGAGCTCCCTATGAAAAGTTATGGCCATTTGAATATCTGGGTCAGGGTTTTCTTTTTGTCAGGTTTGGGGTGTCAATGCTCAAAATGTTGCACCCCTGTAGGTGCACCTTGGCGCATCCATTCTCATGTCAACATACTCTTAAGTGCGCCATAGGCACTCCAAATGTGGTGTCGGTGCTTTCTGATTTACACCGGGGATCTGCGCTTGGGGCGCAACTTTTTCCATGTCGACATACTTCAACCTGCACCTTCCAACCTGCACCTGGGTGTAACATTTTCCATGTCGACATACTTCAACCTGTGCCTTCCAACCTATGCCTAGGAACAAATTTTTCCATGTTGACATACTTCAACCTATGCCTTCCGACCTGCGCCTGGGCGCAATCTTTTTCATGTCGACATACTTCAACCTGCGCTTGGGTGCAACTTTTTCCATGTCGACATACTTCAACCTGTGCCTTCAAACCTGCACCTGGACGTAAATTTTTCCATTTTGACATACTTCAACCTACACCTTCCAACCTGCGCTTGGGTGTAACCTTTTTCATGTCGAAAAACTTCAACCTGTGCCTGGGCGCAACCTTTTTCATGTCGACATACCTCAACCTGCGCCTGGGCGCAACCTTTTTCATGTCGACATACTTCAACCTGCACCTGGGATCTGCACCAGGGGTGCGATTTTTTCCACGTCGACATAATTCAACCTGCGCCTTCCAACCAGTGCCTGGATGCAACCTTTTTCATGTCGACATACTTCAACCTGCGCCTTCCAACCTGTGCCTGGGATCTGTGCCAGGGGTGTAACTTTTTCCATGTCAACGCCTTCTAATTTGTGCTTGGGGCACAATTGGTGGCGCAAATAAATATCAGGTTTTGAGTTTCTTTGCTTTCCATATTCTTCTGTTTGTCTATATTTACCCGGGGGGAGATATACACAACAGTTTTGTGACTCGATGGGATCACCTGCCTGCTAGGTAGAAGATTAGTGGCCTTTTAACAATCCATTGGGCATGGAGTCATAAGCAATAACCTGAAACCAACTTTATATCTGAGCCCGAGCTTGGTACCGCAACTTCTTCTCTGAGAGAATGTTGAACTATAGAAATTCAACCTGAGAGCAACAAAACCTGTGCCGAAGCACTTAGGGAAATTGAAACCTAACTACAACAAGACAATGTGCATCCGCACTTAGAGGAATTGAAAGCTAGGCTAATATTTACAAGGGTAAACCTTTTCCTTTTAGTAGCAATGTTTAAGATAGATTCCATTAAACGGGATCGGGAGTTCTTCTCCATCCAATGTAGACAATTGGAAGGCATTACTACTTTTACATCCCGTGACCATGTAGGGGCCACTCCAAATGGCATCAAACTTGGAATGCCTTCCTGGTTTTGCCCGATCTGCATCCCATTTAAGAACTAGGTCCCCTTCCTGGAAGTTCCTTGCTCTTGCCTTCTTATCAAACCATCTTCTTACTAAGGCCTGATCCTTCTTAATTGTTTGAACTGCATGCTCTCTAATTTCTTCCAATTCCATCAAATCTGC
The DNA here is from genome assembly GCA_019776745.2 of Taxus chinensis. NCBI lineage: Eukaryota > Viridiplantae > Streptophyta > Pinopsida > Cupressales > Taxaceae > Taxus > Taxus chinensis. The sequence goes on from CM034151.1 coordinate 184,110,804, forward strand.
ATATCTAGCCTCTATTGGTTCAAACTTAGACAACTCTAACTCCTTCATGAGCTCAAATACTGGCAATTCTAATGATATAGGCAAATACTGCATCTTTCCCATAGACCAAATTATAGGGAGAATTACCTATAGACCTCTTTGGCGTTATCTTGTCAGGCCCATAACACTGATTTTAGCTTGGTATGCCATGTTCTTTAGTTTTCATCCAGAGTCCTTCTGATGATTCTTAGCAAATTTTTGTTCATGGACTCTGCCTGTCCATTACCCTGTGGGTAATAATTTGAAGAGGTGCTAAAAAAGATTCCATTCTTGATGGCCCATTTTTTAATCTTGGAACCTATGAATGCCAATGTATTGTCTGATATGATAGTGGCCGGCACACCGAACCTGGTCACTATCCCTTCATAAAAGTCTAGTATGTTAGACTCATTTTCTTCTTTGAGTGCTACCGCTTCGATCCACTTGGTGAAATAGTCCGTTGCCATGAGAATCCACTTGTGACCTTGGCTTCAGTTTGGATTGATGACCTCGATGAAGTCCAATCCCCATTGCATAAATGGTTGGTCAACCAAAATTGGATGCAATGGAAGTGCTGGTAGTTTTTCTTTGCCTTCGAAGAGTGCACATTTCTTGCACTTCCTTATCCAAGTATAGCAGTCACTGAACACTGTGGGCCAATAATACTCTGCCTTCATTATCTTGAGAGCTGTTATCCGTGGGTCAAAATGTCCTCTGGAATCCCCGTCATGAAAATATCGTAACACCCTCTCAATTTGACCTGTCCCAATGCACCTCAGTAGAACTCCATTGATGTCTTTCTTGAACAAAATACCATCAACAAGCACATATGGAATGGCTTGTAATCTAAAGTATCTCCTCTTTGCTTTGCTTATTTCTAGAGGGCATAGGCCTACCTATAGGAAGTGTATCATATTCTAAGTCCAACAAGGAGTGGGTACATCATCATTTTCCTGTTCTTGACCATCCTGTAATACCAAGACAGTCTCTTTTTCATCACCTGCTTCAACTTGCCGAATCAAAGCTAGCTATTCACATAGTCCTTAAAATAGCCCGCAGTAAATGCGAAGGGTAACTTGCACCACGGGCTCTTCTCCCAAGTTTTGATGTAGAATCTACCTAAACAAAAGTGTTGATAAGCTGCAAAGTCAGCTTGTCCATCCAAAACACTAGGCAACTCACGTGGGATGCGCCACAGCTTCTTTCTAACTCTCCCATCCAAGAAGAAATCCCAACGAGTTAGAAAAAATGGAAAAAATGCAAAAAATAAGGTTACAGGATTGTTTTAAAGCATTTCGGGTCTGAAGGGTTCGGATCATACCAGTGCGGGTTGTACCTCGAAGGTTCGTCTGTACCAGCTGGAGCCGGAAATTCACAAAGAAAATCGGCTAAGTCGGACATTTTTGTCCCAGGCGGTCCACGGGATAGTTGGGACGTCGGGACGTGAGGGACGAAACGACCGAAAGCAAGAAAAATCGTCAAGTTTTTTGTTTCGCGTGGTTTGGGACAGCTGGGACAAAAGTACGCACGGGACGTGAATCGGCCGATTTGCCGAAAAACGGTCCATTTCAGGTAGTTCGGAAATTTTCATCCATGACAACAGGGACAAAAGTACACGTGGGACGTAAAAAGGTGAAAAGGCCTCAAAAAGGGACAAGGAAGCCCGAATCGGCTGATGCGGGAGATATTCGTCTGAGACAGCCGAGACAGAAGTACGCGTGGGACGCGAATCGGCCGATTTTTTGAAATAGCTGCAACAAAGAAGAAAATTCAACATTTGACCCGTGAAACTTCAAACGGCCATAACTTTTGACTCCGAGCTCCGATTTTCATAAAATTTGACTCCAGTCAGTTAATGCTCATTCCCGTCACATGACAGAAAACGCCTGCGAGACCCAAAATAGCTGCCCGCACTCAGAAAGCCATAACTTTTGCATTTCTCAACGAAATCACATAAAATTGGTACCGTTGGAATCGTGGATCTGAGCCCGATGCACAACTATCAAGAAGTTTTAGATTTGATGAGAGATTGATCTAATTTTTTTAGAAAATGTGGCTGGGTTCATAACAATGTTTTATTTGGTAGTTAGGAGTGCAATTAAGAGGCATGGTCATCATTCTTTCTCTGCTACAGCACCTGGGACAGTATGGGGAGCCTTTTACAAGTAATATATAATCATTTTACTCCATTTAATGCCTCTTACAAGTGGTTGAAGGACAGATTTCGGGATTTCCATTTTTCCCTTCTCTTTTTCTTCTCATTTTTTCTATAAATGGGAGTGTTGGGATCATTGTAAAAGTAGGTAGTTTTTGTAGCAAAGCTCTGCCAAAAGTGCTTTGTGAAGCCAATGTGTTGCAGGCCCTTGTTGTGGACTCCTTGCATGGTGATCCAGGCCCTTATCTTGTAACCGATTGAACTGTGCATATCAGGAAGCAATAAAATACAAGTTTGTGGATGTATCTTCCCCTGCTCTGTTTTCTTGCATTCTTCTTGCCCCTTTAACCTTGATTACAAGAATATTGTGTTTATTATTATGTTCTTGCAGGGATCCATTATCATTGTGTATGTTTTAAATATTGTTGTAAAATGCATTTTGCTAGATTATGAAGAACTGTCATCGCCCCTTCTAGTGTGCACTTTGCTTCTGTATCTCACGCATTTGAAGACTACTCTCACACCCTCCTTTTCTAGTGTATCACCGCTGTAGTGTAGGCTTTCATTTTATGCATTCTCTCTCCCTGGTCCCTTGGAAATTTAGATTAGAATAGTTAGTTTCCCCTGCATTAGAGTAGATTGTGGCAGGGAGTTTAGGAGCAAGAACCAGCTTTCTCTGGAGGTCTATCTCAAGTAGCAAGTCCCACAACTTGGAGATAGTACCTGTTATCCAAAATGTGCCCCCTGCTCATTTTGTGGCTAACTCCTCTCATTTTTTCCTCTCTTGTGCCTCAGTCATAATATTTTGCTTTTCAGGGACTCAAAACCTTTTGGAAATGACACCATTCTACGTTGCACGGATACCTCAAAACCCCTACCGAATCCTGCCTGAGACGTCTCGGATACGGATACGCAAAGGATACGATACGGATAAAGCCTGGATCTGCGCAGGATACTCCAGGATACGTGGCAGATACGTACAGACGTATCCGCCACGTATCCTACAGTATCCTGCGCGGATCCGGGCCATATCCGCCTTCAAAAACATTTTTTTTAAGTTCTATTTCATTTTTTTTTAAATGTTTGACATTAATGAGAGTGGAGCTAGCGCAAGTGCCACACATGAACTTGATTTTGAGGAAAATCTAGATGATATATTCTAGATTTGTTTGTATTCCTATATCATATGTATGGCAGCCACATGAACAATGAAATCATAAATGTAAAATCTTAAGTATATTGTTTGTTTTGAAAATTTGAACATGGATCTAGTTACTAGTATATTTTTTAAAATTTCAAGTTTTGTTCGTATTCATGTTGACATGATATTCGTATATCATATGTATGGCAGCCACATGATCAATAAAAATGCAAAGTCTTAAGTATATTGAATGTTTTGAACATTGATTCAAGTTTTGTATTACTATTTCAGGTTTTTAATATTTATGGACTAAAAAATGAGTAAAATGAGTAGATGTACATATATATATATATATATATATATATATATATATATGTACGGACGTATCCAAGACGTATCGTATCCAAGGGTTTTTTAAAATTTACGTATCCGCGTATCGTATCCGTATTCAAACGGATACTCGTATCCGTATCCTGGCAACGTAGACACCATTGGATAGAGCTCTTTCTCAGCTTTCCAGAAAGGTAAAGTTTTCCTCCTAACTTCATGTATTTTTGAAGTTATGGCTCGGCGGAGTTTTTTGGAAAAAATTTCCCCTGAAAGACCCGCGGCCAATGAGATGCCGCCACATGGCACCTAGAGTGGCAGAGTGCAGGGAAATTTTGGAAAATTTTCCAAATGACCAAAAAGGTACAAAAATTCGAATTTTTGCCCGCCGACCCGATTTGGCCCTGTTTTGCCCTAAAACTTCAAATTGCCATAACTTTCGATCCAGAGCTCGGTTTTTTGCGTTCTTTATATCAATGGAAAGCTGGTAAAATTATCTACAAGATTCTAGGGTCACTTTTGAATTTTGGTGGAGTTTGGAGAGATAAAATGAAGAAATACCTCTGGCACGTGGTCATGGACTGAAATAACGTTTCAACCACCGTTTTTAATGAAGAATGGCTCGCATTCTCTCCCAGCATGGTTAAAAATGTCAGGGAATGGGTCTGTCAGGGTGCCCATGTTGTTTTGAAGGCATTTTGGTTAGTGGTTGAACCCCTTGCACATTTTTTCCGCATTTCTCTCTCCTGGGGTTGTGGTTTGCACTGTAAAACCCAGGATGAGTTCATTTTTTCAAGGAGAGACACTTTTTCAGCTCTGCAACTTCCTTTTTCTTCCTCCTTGGTAGAATTTGTGAAGAAATTTTACCTTTCCATGTAATGCAGCACCTTTTCTTACCTCTGGATCACTGTAATGTACTGTATTGGATCTGAGATGTTGATATATGTTATGTGATTAAAATCCCTCAATCCTTTCATATATCTATCATTACTTTCTTGATATTTCATTACATTTTGAGCATTTGTGCATGTTTTGTGTTGTGTTACCTTGTGGATTGTGTATTACATGCAGCATCAGGTGTCTATAACTCCTTTGGTGCATCACCTATTAGCATTAGTTTTAGCTTTTTTGCATTCTCTATCTCTGTCTCCTTTGGAATTTAGGGTACGGTTAGGAATATAGACCTCTACAACTTGTAAGTGATAAATCTGACCAGAGGAACTGAGGAACCAGCCTCTAAACTGGAGATTCCTTTTTCATTTTGCAAGTCCCACACTTGGGGAAAGGATTCAATGTTGTGCAATCACACTGGATGCTAGTATGATCAAACTAGAAATCTGGTCAACATCCAGGGGGTGCTGGTGATTTTCCACAACAGTACCCATGTTATCCAATCACACCGTGAGTTCAAGTATATGCACTTGTATAAACATAGGGGTGTTGTGATTCGGTGATAACAATTCCTTTTCCACGTACTAGTTTTGTGACCTTGATCTCGATGTCATATTCCATGACACAAGTTATCCATCCTGCATGTTTCTCATTCAGATCCTTGTTTAGAAGGAAGTCCTTGACTCCCCCATGAGAGACCAACAATTGGATCTTATTGTTTGAGACTAGATGCTTGAATTTCTTTAAGCTCCTGATCATTGCAAGGACATGCTTTTCAATGAAAGAGTACCTAGTTTTGTATTCCTCCAAGCCTTGACTGAAGAAAGCAACTAGCTATTCTAATCCCTCTTTGTTTTGTTGTACCAGGATTGCAGAAATTATGTCTCCACCACCAAAGGCATATAGCGTGAAGTCCTTGGAGAAGTTTGGATTGACGAGAGTCAGAACTTGAGATATAGCCTCTTTTATTGCCTCAAAACTTGCCTTACCTTCAGATGTCCACTTAAATGCCATGCTTTTCTTTAACATCAGTTTTATTGGCTTTACGAGAGCTGCAAAGTTTGGAACAAAACTGTAGACAAAATTGATCCTTCCTAAGAAGCTTTGAAGAGCCTTCTTGTGACTTGGCAATGGCAACGCTCGAATTGCTTCAACTCTTTTTGGGTCAATCGTCAACCCCTCCTTCGAAACAATATGGCCTATAATTTTTCCTTCGTGAGCCAAGAATATGCATTTTTTGGGATTCAATGATACCCCACATCTTCTACACCTCTGAAATACCTGCCTTAGATGAAAGAGGTGATCCGCTGCATTTTTGGAGAATATAGTGATGTCGTCAAGATATATCAGAACTATTTTATTGATCAATCGCTTGAATGCCATATCCATTGCCCTTTGGAAAGTGGATCCAACATTTGATAGCCCAAATGACATCTTCTTGTACGCATATGTGCCCCATTTGGTGGTGAAAGCCATCTTGAACTGGTCATCTTGTTTCACCATTGTCTGATTATACCCTGAGTAGCCATCTAGGAGAGAGGATCTCTCTGAACCAGATACCACTTGCAATATTTGTTCCATTGAAGGAAGTGGGTAATGGTCTTTGAGAGATGCCCTATTGAGGTCTCGAAATTCCACACACAACCTGATTTCTCCACTCTTATTCCTGACAGGAACCAAGTTTGTAACCGAACTTGAGTGCTTGATCAGGAATATAATGCTTGCCTCTATTAGCTTGTTTATCTCTTTCTTCATTAGAGGCTCAATGTGAGGGTTGATTGGTCTCTGCTTCTGCCTGATGGGCTTAGCTTCTGGATCCAATTCTATAGTATGTTGTGCCAACTTTAGATTGAATCCTCTCAAGCCTTCATAGCTCCGAGCGAAGACATCTAGAAATTCTTGGCAAAGCTGTATGAAATCTGATTTCTCCTGCTCAGTGGCCACTTTACCAATTTGAAGCATTTTTCCTTCCCCAACCGGAATTGGCTCCGAATCTTCTCTCTTGACCTGTATGTTATCCTTTTCCTTACAGAACTGGTCGTTAGGGTTGAAGATAGACTCTAATGTTACTAAACCCTTGGGAAGCTTATTTGTCCGCAGCTGCACTACTTGATCCCTGTACTGACTAGTCGTTAGGGTTAAAGATAGACTCCAATGTTACTAAACCCTTGGGAAGCTTGTTTATCTGCAACTGCACTACTTGATCCTTGTACTGCTGCTCTAGTCTGTCCTGATTCCTTGCTGAGAATTCACCCTCTTCTTGCAAAAAATTGATGATCTGTTGATCATTCTCAAACACCTGCCATCTTGTGTTATTATCTGGAACTGCTAGCCTCACAATCACATGGATATGTGGTTTTGTTTTTTCCCTTTTGATGTTGTCAACCACATCAAACATTGCTCCAACTGTTGCAAGCCTATCCGTGGCTTAATTTTTCTTTCTGGGTATGGACATGATGTTGAAAGCTTTGAAATCCTCAATGAGTTCCCATACCCTATTCTTGTAGTTCTTCAATAGGTCATTCTTTGTAGCATGTTGTCCCCTGACTTGGTTGACGATTAGCTCGCTATCACAGACACAACTTACAAAACTATAACATTAGGATAGACATTTAGTGTTAGGCTTAACCCTTTTATGACCCCAACTATTCGAACTGTTGTTCCATCAAGCTGTACTACTCCTTTCAACACTGGCTCATACTTCAGACCCAGTTGATCCGCTATTTGCTTCGGCATCACTGAACTACTTTCCCCTGAATCTATCATGCAGTTGTGTACTAAGTGGTTTCCAACAACCAATGACACATAGAATGGTGGATGCTTTAAATTCTTGCTTGGTTGACCCCCACCCGGTTGCATTGCATTAGTGAGAACTTTCTCCTGTCCCTGGTTTGATACATTCGAGGCAGACCAATTAGCCATTACAGCTTGCAATAAATCTCGTTGCCTTGAGATCGCCAATGATTCCCACATGGAAATGTTCACATGTGTCTTCTTCATTTGATCGATGATGTTGAAAGGGGATGATCTATATTTTTGTTGTCCCTTACTTAGCGCGACCTTTTTTGGAGCTTGAACAGGTGTGTATGTTGCTACAACAGGTACCTTCGGTTGATTTTGCACATTTGGAACTACATTTGGTCTACTGACCCCTTGTTGTGTAGGAGTGGGCTGAGAAACAACTGGATTAGACAGTTTCCCCTCTTCTATGCTTCTCGTCTTTGACTGTGTGTTGACAGCCATGGCTTGAAAAGGCTGTTGGTTAACTCCACAAAAGTCTTCCATTTGCCAATTGGCTAATGTGGTTTCTGTTGGAGGTGCTTCTTGTTGTGTTTCTTGCTACTAATTCCCTGCTTGGCTTGCTTCTTGAGACACACCAATGGTTTGCACCATCAAGGCTTGATTTAGTGCACCATTGAAACACGCTGAATGATTGTGAGGTAGATTGTAGGGGTAACACCAGTCATACTCTTGTGCCATATTGTTCTATGTTGGAACCAAGGATCTTGAGGATGTCATTGCATTTGGATCATATGGTCGAAATGGCTTGGCAGCTTGAGGTTGTCCCTAGTTTTAGTTTTGATTTGCAGCTTGAGCTGGTGGTCTATTTTGTTTGTATGGGGGCCTAGCCTGGTACTGCGCTTGAGGCTAATACGGTCTAGCACTTTGAGCTTGCTATCTTCTGATAGTCACCAGCTCATTTCCAAGGTTCTGTAGCTATTTCATAACCTCCTGCAATTCCTTTCAAGTACTTGAAGAAGTCGATGCTTCATTATTGCTTTGATTTCTAGGAGTTGGAATGGGATTCAACTCTAGTGCTTGACTGGTTGTAGGATTTCCCATATCCGGATAGAGAGGCATTGGTGGCGTTGGTGCAAGCTTGCCATCTTGGGTCAAACAGTTCTCTGCTCTGATAGCTATGTCATAGGCCCCTGACAGTGTTGTCCCTCCGATTGATTGGATCATCATGGATATGTCTAAATTTATAGCCTTTAAGAAATAAAGGAATGCGTCTTCGGCAGTTGGTCTAACAACTATTGGAATCCTGTCCCATGTCCATTGGAATCTGAAGTTGAAATCTATCATTTGTTCGTTAGGAGCTCTTTTGATTGTCGTCAGTTGTTCCAATAAAGATAAATTGTCTGCCCTCTCCCCGAATTGGTTTTAAAGAGCTAAACAAAGTTGGTTCCAATTCGTAATAGACCCTACCACTAGGCTCCTAAACCACTGTAAGGCTTTACCTTTAAAAGATGAAGCCAACAAATTGACTGCAACATCCATTTCATTTATTTCATTGATTGCACATGCATTGGCAATATCTTGGATGTGGTCAATAGGAGTAGTATGATTTTCTCCTGTGAAATAGGGAATATTGTTTAGCACTATAACCAGAACCTGATTCTGAGCATTTAGGGTGAGTGGACTACTACCCATGAAATTGACAAAGGGATTCGGTGGTAGATGTGCCATTATGATTGGCCTAAGAACTCTGGTTGATGTGAGAAAAGGTCTACCAGGTGGAGGTGTAGAAAAAGTCTGGTTAGGTGGAGATGGTAATCTTTGTGGTCCTCTTCCTCTCCTTCCTCTTCCTGGTGATAGTTGCAAGTAGACAAATAACACCTCTTCTCAAGTATCAGACCTGGTTTGCATTTTTTTCATACACCTGGGCAAGTTTTGCTGCTACACCACTGAATTCTATCCCTTCAGAGTTGCCAGATGTGTTAGAGAACGATCTTAAAAACGCTGGATTCTGCCAAGTTACACACCAAACCTTAAAATATTAAAAATAGAATTTAAAACTTTGAAGGACCCGGAAGATACAGTTTTTCAATTTGGTTATCGGGTCTTATTATGCAGCTACTAAAACCCTGAAAGGTACAGGTGAAACTCAGGTCATGTAAGGCAACTTACAATACTTGAAATACACCGTGTCGGAACTTGGGACATGCTCGACACCTGGGAAAACCTGAAATACTAAAAACTATGAAATTTTGAAAGTCAAAATCTCAAAAATCTAAGAATACCCTTTTTAAGATTATCCCCCGATCTATCAATTGGTGAAATTTTGACTTGTTTTGAGAAATTTAAGCCCTTGAAAATCGATTTCAGAGTTCATCGTGGAAGGTGAAAAAATATGAAATTGTAAAACTTGTAATTCCTAAACCCAATTTTGTTGAAAATTCCTTCAAATCTTGTGGAATGACCTCTTGGTCCCACTCGGCATGCCAAAAATGTTGATGGCGAATCACAACACCCCTGAATGTCTGTAACTCAATGGGTTGAGACTCTCAGTGCAATTGCATAATATGGAGCTTTTCGCAAGTGTGGGACCTTGCGAAATGGGAAAGCTCTCCAGATGAAGGCCGGTTCCTATTCCTCTGTTTAAATGCACACATAAAACTGCAGAGGGTTTACTCAAAAACCTAGTCTAACTTTCCAAGGAGACAAGGTAAGAAGATGCATAAAAATAAACCTAAACTAATAAAGGTGATGCACCGAGGAATGAAGAACACCTGTCTTGCCAATAAACACAAACCATTAAAAGGCAATGCAAGATCATGCATAGATAACCAAATTTGTAGTGAAAGATCAGGGGTATGTAAATGAACATAGAGAGGATTGAGAATCATCCACATACATGCATTATTTGCTCCAAATATTGATACAATACACTACAAAATGCCAAGAGGCAAAGTTGCATTACAATTTTAGATGGCAGGTTTGAACTCCATAAATTCACCTTCCAAAGAGAAGAAGGGAGGGGAAAAACAAGAATTTATAACCTTTAGAAAGAAGCCCCTCCTTACAATTTATAAGAAGAATAAGAGAGGGAAGAGATGAATTCCAAATCTACCCCAACCACCTCCAGATTGTATTTAATTCATCTCATTATCGTGGTAGGTGAGAACCCTAGCAAACCCACAAAATGGCTAGCTGTATTTTTCATTTTTTAAGAACTTGTTCTCACCCAATTAAAAATATCCAATTGTATTTGGGTAGAGGAACTTGTAAGCTTTCCGAAAAGTCCAACCTTGTGTGAATCTGAGCTCCCTGTGAAAAGTTATGGCCATTTGAATATCTGGGTCAGGGTTTGCTTTCTGTCGGGTTTGGGGTGTCAATGATCAAAATGTTGCACCTCCTATAGGTGTGCCTCGGCACATCCATCCTCATGTCAACATACTCTTTAAGTGCACCATAGGTGCTAAAAATGTGGTGTCGGCACTTTCTGATCTGTGCCAGGGATCCGCACCTGGGGATCAACTTTTTCCATGTCGACATACTTCAACCTGCACCTGGGCACAAATTTTTCCATGTCGAAATACTTCAACCTGCACCTTCCAACCTGTGCCTGGGCGCAACCTTTTTCATGTCGACATACTTCAACCTGCACCTTCCAACCTGTGCCTGTGCGTAACTTTTTCCATGTCAACATACTTCAACCTGCGCCTTCCAACTTGCGCCTGGGCGCAACCTTTTTCATGTCGACATACTTCAACCTGTGCCTGGGAGCAACATTTTTCATGTCGAGATACTTCAACTTGTGCCTTCCAACCTACTCCTGGGCGCAACCTTTTTCATGTCAACATACTTCAACCTACGCCTTCCAACCTGCGCTTGGGGGCAACCTTTTTCATGTCGAAATACTTCAACCTACGCCTAGGATCTGCGCCAGGGGTGCGACTTTTTCCTTGTTGACATACTTCATCCTGCACCTTCCAACCTGCGCCTGGGTGCAACCTTTTTCATGTCGACATACTTCAACCTGTGCCTTTCAACCTGCACCTGGGATCTGTGCCAGGGGTGCAAATTTTTCCATGTCGGTGCCTTCTAATTTGTGCCTAGGGCGCGACTAGTGGAACAAATAAACATCGGGTTTTGAGTTTCTTTGCTTTCCATATTCTTCCGTTTGTCTATATTTACCCGGGGGGAGATATACACAACAATTTACTCTATGAATCTGCATGAGAAACCAATCTTATCCATATAAAAGAAGTGTCATCAAAACCCTCAAAGTGATATAATCTAGAACTATGATCAACAATACCCTAAGCAACAAGTTAATAATAGTCCAATAAAGTTCTGACTTCTGCCCCATGTGGTGTAAAATTCATTATTTTCCCTTGGCCAGAATGACAAATTTGATGTACAAAAAGCAAATTTGTAGTGATGTTAGGAACATATAGTGCATAATGGATATTGCCACCATCAAGTTGTATATCACCTTTTCCCTTAACAGAAATAAAGGAAGAATCTCCAAGCTAAATTTTGAAGTAAAACTCAAACCTATAGAAATAAAAGACTCCTCGGAAGAAGTAATGTGATGATAAGCACCAGAATATGTAAACCAACTGTCTCTAAGTGGTGACTGAGATACCTCAACAACATTAAGTGTTTTGTCATGATGATTAGGAGTTGGAGTGGATATATACATTATTTGTTTCTTGACTGCATCCTCTAAGACTTGCATTCACTTATAACACATGTTATTCATGACCAATACCCCCACAAAAAGAGCATGAAAGGTTAGAATTATTCTTGGATTTAGAAGACTCCATGGGTTTAGAGTTGATTTTTCGGGTTCAGGAGCACTTTGAGATGGAGAAGGGGTGGATTTGGTATTACTTTTTGGTTTTCCTTTGCCCTTAGAATTAGATACAACTAATTCTTTTTGAGAGGTAGAAAACTCGAGCTGAGACAATTTGTATTCTTCCTTAGTAAGTCTTTCACAAAATGTTTTTTAAGTCAGGCATTTTGAATGTGTCACCTAAGGCATCCATGCCAGAGAAATAGAGAAAAAGGTAGAAGAGAATATTTGAAATGGTCCTCTCAACTTGGATTGAATCAAGTAAACACACTCTTCATATTTCTTATCTCTTACACTCCCCTTCAAATGTGTCAACAAATGCTTGAACTTATTAAGATAGTCTATAATTGTTGGAAAATCTTTAGGATTAAGAGAGGTGATCTCAATTTCAAGTTGCGTGGCTCTCATATGCTCCACCTTACCAAATAAAACCTCCAATTTCTCCCATATTTTGAAAGGAGAGTCACACTTTTCCAAATGAAAAAAAAAACTATCACTTACATAAGTTAATATAAAACACATACACTCATCAAAGTTCCACTGGTACTTAAATTTCTCATATTCTCTAGTGAACATTGGTTGTTCTTAAGAACTTAAATCCCATAATCCTTTTCACTTAATTATTGTTTCCATGCTTGGTTTCTATGTGTGGTAATTATGTAATGTTAATGGCTCAAAATTATCTGATGTAGAAGTAGATAAAGACACCATCCTCAAAAAATCACTAAAAGAAATGCAAGAGCCAAGCAATGCAACAAGACCCCCAAACAATGCAACAAGAGCCCCTCAAGATTTTGACACTTTATAATGAATGCATGTTACAATATGGCACTTTATAATTATAGTTTGATTCTAAAAATAAATATTTCCAATTGAAAGAGCATAAAAAACAAACACTTTTGTAAAAAACGACACTCAAAACCGAGTTACTGATCAAAAGATAAAAGTTTTTCAATATCATGCTCTACTATTTATTTTATTTATTTATTTATTTCAGGTAAAGAATTACTATTTCGGGACTGTGTGGATAGTGACTTGCGTTGCTAAAAATAACTGGCTGTGGAATTTTCCAAAATGGCAGAATCCATGCACGACCTCCTGGTTCCATGCCAAAAAAGGAAAGATCCATCCTTCTAAAAATCCTCCTGCATGCAACCCAAAAATGCTATGCTGTAATAGATAAAAACCTAGTTCAGATATTGACAAACCCAACAAAACCCAGAAAAATAATTTCTAGTTTTCTTTCTTGGTTGGTGCGGATCTTAAGGCGAACCAATGCGTTTCTCTGTAACAAAAAAATGACTGCCTCTAGAAATGGCTGAGTTTACAGTCAATCTTAGAGTTTTTCTACCTTCCAGATCAAGTGAAAGCCTCTGTTTTACATAAAACCACATGCATCAACAAAATATGAGCAAACCTAAATACATGAATATACAAAGAATTTATTTGTAAAATAAAACTTACATACGGATGTCAACAGTAATATCCTTCTCTGATACCATAAAAAGAACAATAACCGGATCGTACCAGGGCAATAACACAGATGATAATTAAACACCATGATCAATAAGATGAAAGTAATTCACTAGAATAACTTTATGTAAACCTTTATAAATAAATGAGCAGCAATATCATATATTATTATGGAACTCAATGAAATATAATGAGAATGGGCCTTACTTATATAGGCAAGGAATAACAATATAAGAACTAGTCAAGGTCGTAGATCAAGCCATAAATCAAGAAAATAACTAGTCATCAAATAATTAGTTAAGTCCATAGATTTAGGAGAGAACTAGACATTAAGGATGTAGTCAATACTATAGATCAAGGAAAGAACTAGTCAATACCATAGATCAAGGAAAGAACTATACCTAACAACTAGATAATATTCCCATGATATCTAAATAAATAAAAAGAAATATTCACACACATAAGTGGGTGAGGATAAATACAATAAAGGTAAATAAAGTACCTAGGTGAACATGAGCTAAGGTTAATACCTACTCTAACAGATGGACTGAAAATATAGACTTTTTGGGATTCAACGATATTCTAAACTACCTGCAAAGTTGAAAGTCTACCTTAGATGCATAAGATGATCATCAAAATTATTCGAAAAGTACAGTAAAATCATTTAAATAAACCAATATGCATTTTTTTAATAGGTTATGAAAAGCCATGTCCATTGCATGTTGAAATGTTGCACCAGCATTTGAAAGTCCAAAAGACAATATTTTGTAAGCATAAGTACCCCACTTTGTGGTGAAAGTTTTTTTATAGCTATCTTCTTCACGCACAAGAATCTGATTGTATCCACTATAACCTTCCAACAGGGACAACATGTCTGAACCTGAAACTGTTCTTAAAATCTGATCTATATTGGGCAGTGGATAATGATATTTTAATGAAGCCTTATTAAAATATCTAAAATCCATGCATAGCTGGATTTTTCCATTCTTTTTACGAAAATGCAAAAGATTAACTACCCAACTTGAATGTTTAACTGGAAAGATAATACCTGATTCAATTAGCTTGGATAACTTTTTTCTCATCAAGGGATCAATATTTGGATTTACAGGATTTTTTTTACCTAATTGGTTTGAAATTTTGATGTAACTCTATGGTATGCTGAGCTAAATTGAGATAAAATCCTCTCAAGTATTTGTATTTCCAAGAAAAAACATCTTTGAATTATTTACATAAATCAATAAAAGATTGTTTTTCAGTTAAGGAACATACCTTTCTGATAAATAACTTTCTTTCATCATCAACTAAGATCTCTTCGTAGTTATCTACGTGAGTTGAGATATGTCCTTTATCCTTTCTTTATTGATCATCAGAACTGAAAATATCTTCTAATGTGACAATTATTTGGGGACGCTTATTTTTCTTCAATTGAATGATCTGTTCACCATATAAATGTTGTAGTTTTTCTTGATTAACTGCAGAAAATTCAGTTTCTTGCTGTGGAAATCCGTAGATTTTCTCATCATCTTCGAAAAATTGCCATTTTTCTTCATTATCGGGTATTGAAGGTCTTATAATTAGTTTTATATGTGGCTTCACATTGATGTTTTCAATCTATTATAGCACCTCAAAACTAGCACTAACTATTACAAGTTTGTCTACATGTTTGTTTTCAGCTCTTCGAACATATTGCATATTAATAGCATCAAAATCTTCCATTAAGTCTGAAACTCTATGTTTGTAAGATTTCAGCAATGAATTATTACACACATTAAAGTTTTTTACTTGATTAATTACTAAATCTGAATCTCCAAAAGCTTGTAACATACTGATACCTCTTTTTATGGCCCATTGTAAGCCATGAATCAATGCTTCATATTCAGGAACATTATAAGCACATGAGAATTGCATAGTTAGGGATGAAAAATACCTTTCATTTGTAGGGGAAGTAAGCATCGAACCTGCACCTTATCCTTTGTTGTTCTTTGCTCCATCGAAATGAAGCTTCCCTAAGCCTTCTGTTATTTTTTTGTTTTGGACAACAAGGGAATTGATTCATTTTATTCATGTAAACAATAAATGCCAAATAAATCTTTCTCCGCTTCTTTGAATGTATCAAACGCATGTTATTCTTGAGTTTTCTAATCCATAAATAGATTAGAAACACCATCTAATGAAGAAATGTGTACTGTGACGTCAAAATCCGATTGATCTATGGCTACATAATTTGCTACAACATTTGAAGCATGAGGCTTAATATGAAATCTAGCCAAAGGCTCTGAATTGACTATAAATTTATTTCCATACCTTGTAGTAAAGAATAAAAATGACAAATCTGAAGAAATATAACCTCCTATATTTGTTGTGAAATATCTGTATACACATAAGGCAAAGGAGGTAGATCTACTACTCTAACATCTTACATAATAGAAACATTTGGAAAAGCGTGTAACGTTACTTCCAAATTTGAAATGACGTTAATTGTGTTAGTTGTCCCATCTAGCTGCAACACACGTTTCTCTATAGGTTCATACTGTAGGCCTAAGTTTTCTATAATTACTTTAGGCATTATTGTGTTGCTTGCACCACTGTCAACCATGTAGTTATGAACTAAATGATCTCCAATAATCACAGATAGATAAAATGTAGTGAATTATTAATATCATGAGAATTTAAAACTATTTGTACCATCCACTTAACCTATTTCATGCGATCTTACTCAAATGTACCAAGAACCATATCCACTTTCTGAACTTCCTTTTCTGCTAGTTTTTAAGAAATATGTAGCTTAGCAATCTCATGAACAAGTAACCCCTGTTGTCCTGGAATACTCAAAGCATCCCATAACGAAATATTAATATTATGCTTTTTCATTACCTCAACAATATTATAAGAAGCAACATTTTTTGAAAAAACTTATACAGTTTTAACATAAGCTTTAGTAAGAAATGACTCTCCTTCAAAATTTTTTGAAATCAGAGGTATGAATAATCTTCAAGGATCATGTTGCAATTGTTTTTTTGCTCTTTAGGAGTTGAACTTCTTGTTGTTTTTGAAGGAACAATAAATTTGTTTTCTTTTTTTCGAACTATACTTGTTGATTTATCAGTGACTATAGACAAAGCAATTTTATTTTGTTATTTTTCTTTATTTTGAGCACTTACTTGAGACCTAGTTGTAACTGCAACAAAATATTTTTCTCCCAAAACTGACTAAGTTTTGTTCAGGTGATTTCTGATTCTGAGCATCTTGCTGCCCACCCTCCATTTGAGGCATAAATAATGCTTCAAATTGAGGTTGTGCAACAAGGCTTATATTCAAGAATGCATTTGGACAATTAGCAGCTGAATGAGGCTGATTGCAAGGTAAACACCATTCTTATGAAGCCATGTTGACTAGAACAAGAGTGCTAGATGAACTAGGATCCTTAGCATCAAATTTCCTTGGCTTATAAGGTTGTCTATAATTCTGATTTTGCTAATATGGTTTCTTATTCTGCTTATATTACTAGTACAAAGCTTGGTAAGGCTTGCTAGGTTGGGCTAGTTTGTTCTCAATTGAAATTAATTTATTTTCCATAGTCTGTAAGGCCTTTAATACATCATCTTATGGAGCTGTAAAAGCATGCTCTATGATAGTAATGGGGTGTGGAACAAGTTCCAAATCTTCCATCAGTGGCATAGAAGGTCTTGTGGCTAATATGCCAGCTTGAATAAGGTTGTTTTCAGCCCTAATAAAAATATCTTAAGTTGTTGGGAGAGTAGTTTCTCCCATAGACTAAATCTTAGCTGAAATGTCACTTTTTAAAGCTCTAAGATAGTACAGAAATGCATGATCAGCTTGAGGCTTAACACTAGCTAGAATTCTTTCCCAAGTTCTAGCAAATCTAATTCCTATGGAGCTCTCTTGATTGTAGATAGTTATTCTATGAGAGATAAATGATCAGAATGAAAAGTTAATATCATAATTGCATAAAGAAAATTCGAAATCTTACTCTTTATTCTTGCTCAATACATAGGAAGTATTACATCCATTTAAATAGGAGATGTTGTTCCTATATTTAAGGAGATATAATCTCCATAAATATCTCCACACATAACTCCTAAAACAACTCCATGCTATTATACGTGAGATTTTGTTTTCTCACAAAACTAATATTGTTAATGATTTGTTTACTCAACAACTCATAACAATATTTACTCACCCACTCATAATTACATTTACAATAATGTAATTAATTATTACAACACATATTATATTATCCTAGATAATATAATCACTTACATAATATTCTATGTTCACACTACAACATAGATATTCCTAACATTCGCCCCCTTAGTGTGAACATGGGGTAAGAGCTCCTGGAAACATCAACCTTGTCAGAGAAATCATTGCTACTGGATCTTGCTATCTGGATCTTGCTGCTAATGATCATCCTTGTCCGTATGAGCATCTTCATCGACTGATCACCTTCCACCGAAGTATGAGCAGTCAGAACCGTTGACAGTCAGAGGACCGTACGTAGATGATTTTCCCCTGTAAGCTGAGCTAATGAAGTTTGCTTCTTCCACACCAAATAGACACTCAGGAACTGTTATTAGTCTATGTGAACACATTAAAATCAAAACATGAAACTAGTTTCACCCCCTTGTGTATAAACACACCACATAACTGAAATAAACTATCACCAAATCTGTCTGCGACCCCATCGTTGGTGAATGACGAGAGGACGCTGATTTTCCTCCTTCCTCCATTGCCTCCTTCCTCCAACAAGAAAATAGTCTACCATAGGAAATCCTCATCACTAGGACATGAAAGTTCTTCATCAGTTGAGTAGACTTCCCAATCAGTTTCTACTTCAGCTAGAAGGGCTTTCTGATCTATCTTGTCATCAAGAAGATCCTGAGCTCTCTTTTTACAGTTCAGTATTACATGCCGAATAAGAAATGTACGATAAGATACATTTTATTTTTCCATGAGAAGTGTAGCTTCTTTGGTTTCCACGTTTTACTTTCTTAGATGAGGAGCTCAATGTGTTGACTGCAGTATAGAAATTCAATGTCATGAGGCATGCATAGATTGCTTTGATTCCAACAATTTATATATCACCTTGTTTCTAGACTGCATACCAATTTTACTCAAAGTCATGATCATGAAGCATTTGTGAAAACTGTCTTTTAGGCCTCCTATGTCTGAAGAATAGCTGTAGCATCATCTTCTCTTACATAGTTCGAATTTATGTTACTCAGCTAGTCTGATTTAGCAAAGAACTTAACTTACTTATATGTAAATGAAATTTGGGGGTCTTCATCTTCCATTTTGAGAAGACCCATACAATGACCTGGCTTCAATTTAGTCTATACATGGCATTTCAGCTTCAAAGAAAACAAAACCAGGGTAGAGGGTAGACTACCTACTTTGCTTTTTCTAGCTGTTTTTGCAAATCCACATGGGGATGTACGATAGGCGTCGTCGTTGATGGACAGCCTAAATCCACTGGTACCCCATGCTCGATCTGAATTCCCATGCATACAATAAATTGCGGCAATTCAAATGGGTGGACTACCTCCTCTGCGGTGGAGTTGAATAAGACTTCACCACATCCCATAGATCCTTTTCTGGATCTACATGTAATTGGCATTCTGTACTTGCCATGACATGGAAATCTTGTCCTTCAAACTTTTCAATGCAGACTTTAGTTTCTCCATTATATTGGGGACAACCTACTGCTTGTTTATTACAAAATTGGCGAAGCATGGACGTTTTCTTAATGGGGCGATAGTTTCCATACCTTTGGACCTCCAAGCAAGTCAAGATGCTGTAGTATTTTTAAGGTGGAGCCTTGGGCCTGGAAATGAGATGGCTGCTAAGGCTGCTGAGTGAGAGAGTAATTGATGTGCTTAATTTGATAGCTGCATAGTAAATGGAACAGAAACCTTGTTCCGAACTAACGTACTGGGTTCTAGACCCAAATTTCTTCTGGAGATTTCTTGACCGGCACTGTGCTTGTGCAGGATCAAAACAAGTTGAAAAGCATTGTCGCTGCACATCTGGAAACGTCCACATACAATCTATTCCTCCATGAGACGGATCTTTGTAACCTATTCCACCCCTGAGATGTTCTGGGGATCAAATTTGCCCCTGGTTACCAGGTTCTCAGTTTGTATCATAATTGCATAAAGAAAATTCGAAATCTTACTCTTTATTCTTGCTCAATACATAGGTAGTATTACATCCATTTAAATAGGAGATGTTGTTCCTATATTGTAAGGAGATATTTGCCGCCATAAATATCTCCACACATAACTCCTAAAACAACTGCCATGCTATTATACCCTGAGACAACCTGGTATCTCTCAAAACTAATATTGTTAATGACCTCCATCCCCTGCAACTCATGACAATTTTTTCTCACCCACTCATAGTTACATTTAGGCAATTATGTAATTAATTATTACAAGACATGTGATATTAAGCTAGATAATGTGAATCACTTACATAATATTCTAAGTTCACACTAGAAAATGTGAAAATTTCTAGACACAGTAATTTCATCTCTGAATTTATGTCTCAAGTATTTTGACCCCTAATTGGTAGTAAGTTGCAATGATGGCTATCGGAAAAGACAATGTAATCTTGCAAGATTTGTTTCTATTAAATGTAAAAAGGTGAAGAGTACATACAAGGAGACAGTTAGTTAGACCAGTCGAGTTATATTATGAACTGCAAACCAACCGAATGGCTATAACAAACTTTAATGTTCTCAGTAGGAGCTAATCAAAAACGGGTTTTGGTCTTCAGTATCGTGCACCTTCAAACCTGGTTCTGAAAACTAGTACCAAAATCCTCGATATACCCTTGAATAAGTGCAAGGAGTTGCCATTAGCAAAGGTCACAAAATTTCTAGGTGGGTTGTGGGAACCCCTAAAATAACACTGATTCAACTAATAAGATTCCATTACGTGGTGAAGGAAGGGCTCAAAGTGCAGGGTCATTCTCTTAACATCGATATCTATTATAAGTGCAATCTTACTTGACAATCATATTTTGACAATGCTTCACTTGAGTTTCACATTTGTTCAAATACTTGGAAAGGTGTACAATTAAGGTGGATACTCTTATTACCTAGGAGGATACTTCAAACCAATAGAGGCATCGAACATACTATAAAATGTGTGTGCATGAAGTTATTTCACAGCCTTAGGGAGCTTTGCCAAATCCTTTCGTGCTTGCTTAAATTGAATGAGGAGTTGCATACAACGTTTGTCAGGACCCTAAATGAGATATGATTTATGTGCTTCATATATAGATCTCCTGAAGGTTGTTATGGTATCCGATCCATGTTGACCAAAGGGGGCTATTTGTTCATAAGAACTGTTATAGAATTGATAAGAATCACCCTTAAAACATGTCAGATCCAAAACCAGGTTACAAGCTTACTGGTCAAGATATCAATTCCATACATACAATGACCGAAACCACCTCATTTTTGGACCAGAGGGAGACCTAGTGTGTTGAGGTGACTCTCATGGGCCTAAGCATGGATCGGTTTCTATATGTGATTTTATGCATTTAACACATTTTTAGAGTTTTGAGCGTAAAAATATTGGTGTAGCAAATGTAAGCAAGTGCAAAAAGTGTTGTTATTGGTGTATTTACTATTAAGCAAGAGCAAGGATTAAGTGTATTTGTCTATGGAAGTGTATGTAATGTCAAGATTGAGTAATGTCAAATGATATATTTCACGAAATGATGATTTTCGATACAATATCAATTTCAAGGGTTTATACTTATGTACTTTTCATATAATTTCACCCATTGAAGGGTTCCACATTGATTAACAACTCCATCATGCCTTATCTAAACTAACCCCACTTACTAGTGATGATTGGCCTCAATAAAGCTACACCACCTTGTTGGGATTGAAAAAAATCATTTCGAAGGAAAAAAGGGCTCCAAACTTCACTACACATGCCCAATTTATCATGATTTTTTATTGCTTCTCTAGGAAATAAGAAAAACTACATTGATGGTCAAATGGACACCAAATTCAAGGTTGACCGTTTTTATTGATGTCTCACACTATAGAATCACTCTTCCCACTCCTTTTAGATGCTATTGTAGGTTATACCTTTTAGCATAAATAGTAGAAATATTTATATTTATATATTTAAAAAAATCCAATGTATATCAGTTCGTATATTGATTAGAAACTTTATCACCTTCTTTATAAATTTCCATTTTCCAGGTGATATATGGCATTATATGGCTATAATATTACGTTTGGCTTGAAAACATTGGGCTACAAACTCCACAATGTACTGAACATGTCACATGATTCTTTGATAACAAGAAGATTTTTCTGTTAAGATGGTCAATAGGATATCAAATTAAAGGCTAAGAATTCTTATTTACATCTCACACTATTGGCATAATCTTCACTCCACTACCATGTAGGTTACACCTATTAGCGTAACTATTGCATATATCTTAAACATATCTCGATCTGAACATGTCAATAAATATCAATTTTGATATCTTAGATTACATAATTTAATCTATTGCAGGGTTTCAAATCGATTAATGAATTTGTTACTTTCTCAACAATTTATCCCAATGCTTGGTCACAAATGGCATCTAAAGAAGAAGAAATATTCTTTAACACAACTCACAAGATTACACTCCACCACCACTAACTTGATCGTCATTACAAGTAGTGCTAATTTTTTATTAGACATATTAATTTTCATATGTAACTATGAATAGACATTGAAAGTTATATTTATGCCGAGAGGCATTCTACAATAGTATCATGGAATGGAGGATTCTAATATCATGCATGCTAAAGAAAATTTAAGGCTAACATTATATAAAAATGGTTTAATTTGTAAAATTCAATCTTTTCAATAACCAACATAAAGTTAAAAATAAGTATAAAAAATATAAAGCCAAAAACAATGAAATAAATAACCACATAATAATTAACATAATAATAACTATTATTATTTCACCCAATAATTTATTTATTTGTTATTTTATTCAATTTTTACATATAGTTAGGTCATAAATACTAAATTTACCTTTAGTTAAAGCCATACATAAAATGCATGCAACAACTTATCATTCTTAACTGATCAAATTTGAAGGGCTCCTCATATTTTAATTTGACAGGTTAGGTTAAGTTTTACCCTTTGTAAATGACATATTAAACAACACATTACCCTTCAGAAAAGGTTAATTTTATTTTAATATATATCTAATTCTTTTAAATAAAATAAATATGAAAAATGTCAAAATTATTAAATATATAATATTTAATAATAATTATGAAATTTATTTAAA
Organism: Taxus chinensis; assembly: GCA_019776745.2. NCBI lineage: Eukaryota > Viridiplantae > Streptophyta > Pinopsida > Cupressales > Taxaceae > Taxus > Taxus chinensis. The sequence continues at coordinate 184,133,733 of CM034151.1, forward strand.
TTAAATAACTAGCATACCTATATTATATAAATATATAGGTGCCTTGTGAACTTCACCTCTCGGCATATTTTACATATCATATTTTGGTTTATGTTTCTGTATATGTAAAATATTCTGAGAGGTGAAGTTCACAAGGCGACCTATATATTTGTATAATATATAAATATATGTAATATATACCTTTCGACATATATTACATATATTTATATAATATATAGGTATGCTAGTAACAACCGCTGGAGATGCATTATGCAGAAAATAATAGATTTGCTGTAAGGTAAGATAATTAAATTAGGAAATTAAATTCACAAGAGATAATAAAAATATACACACCACTAAAAATAATTAGAAAGACAATAATTGGTTCCTATTCAAGGGCAAAATAGGAAAAAATATGCTTCAGCAATCCTATGTCCAAAAAGCCATACTTTGTGCCTTACTAGTGCACACAATATATAGCAAAAATACTTCACCCAAACTCTTCTAAAAATAGACAACAATATGTACTTTCCCATGCATGCTAATTTAATCCCTTTATCATAAATAAATAAAGGAATAAAAATAGGCATGATGATTACAATGAGGCATTAATAGTCTTGGTTAGAAAAATACACTCTAGTCAAAGTGCAGCTGACTTTTCTATTTTTAATCTAATTAATATATTTGGGTCAATATTTTTGCTAAAATTAACCACTTTCTTGTTGTGCAAGTCTCCTCCAATGTAAAGTACATGCTTTAGTCTTCTTGTGTGTCCCTAATGTAAAATCTTTGCACTTTACATGCACATCATTATACTCCTCTAAAAAACAAGTAATGTATTGTCTCCAACCCTTTCGTAAATTACTCTCCACGTGTCTCTTGGGGACCTAATTTTTGCATGAAAAGGACCTAATTTTTCTTTTCTCGATCACATGCATACTAATCATTCTTATCCACTTGATTTATTTCCTTAAAAAGGTAAAAAATCTTTGATAATATCAAGGTCCTTTTGGTAAGGTTAAGGTTAAGTGTTTGATTCACTTCATCATGGTTGCTCCATTTGACCTTCACATACACCATGTTCTAAACTTTAGTCACTTTTGGAATAATTATCATATAACTCGATCAATTTTGAATTATCGTTGCATACTATAATTTAGCAAGAACCTTTATCTTAGGACACGCATCATTGGCATATTTTGATAATTGTTTATTTGACTCCCCTTTTCATCGAATATGACATGTATGATTTTTTTTTGAATAATCACATGGGCACATCCATCTCATCGGGAGTTTTACATTCTATTTTATAAAAATTGGGCTGAAAATTCAAAGTTCTGATCATACCTTGCATGGGAGGTGTAGAACTTTCACCTGTGTCCATGAAACTTTCAGCAGCTTCTTCTGTCAATCGTGCCATGCCAATTTTCTTGTCATCCTTCCTCAGCTGACTGAGATGGGACTTCATGGAGGCAACTTTTGCCCAAGTAATAGCCTTAGACCAATCCAGCGTCCCTTGGCTACTAGAAGAGATACTGCTTTTGTCTGATTGAGAACTTTCAATTTTATTGACAGCAGTAGTAAGAGCAGGGAAATGTTGCTCAATCTCAGAAACAGAAAAACATAAAGTGTTTACTTTTTCATTGACAGTTTGAATACTGTCAATTACCTTCTTCTCAGATCCTTCAAGGACAGTACAAATAGATTGTTGGATCTGGGCTTGTAGATTATTGCTGACTTGATCTGGGACTTGTTGCAAGGTAGAGGTCCGCTGCTGCACATTAGTAGATAAATTATCCATCTTTTTATTCAACAGAGAAACAACAGACTGAATATATCCACGTTGGTGGAGCTCAATAGCTTTAAGAGTATCCTGCATTCTCTTAAGCTTTTCATTTTGAGACAGGACCTGATCGTGAATAGCTCTGGTGGCTTTGTTGTTCCAGTTCATCATTCGGGCAGACTCAGACTGCTTGATTTTTGAGTCCAGCTGTCGTTGGTACCAGTATTGTCGACGTTGTTGCCGATCTTCTGTATAGATCTCAAAATCTTTAGCCATGGGAAATTCATTTTTAGGCTGAGAGGTTGAAGCCTCTTTTGTATCCATGGAGATCTTGGCTTTGTTGAGAACAGATTTGGCCATCTGTAGAGTCTGGTAATATGAAGAAGATGAACAAGAATTCATACTAATAGTAGGACCATGTTTAGGGATATATTTTTGTTGTACAAGGACTTGACATTGTTCACACCACAGATAGTCGGTGTTTGGATCATGTACAAGTGTAGGATGACTACATGGAGGAAAGTCAGACTCAAGATTTTTCTCTTTCTCAGACATGAAAGACTGAGTAGAGGAAGATGCAGACAATCTTGGTTTAATAGAGTTAGACTTTCTAAATGATATTGTAGCCTTACCTTTATCCTCTATGACCTTAGAGGCAGACTGTATAGACGATGTGCTCCCAGCAACACATTTTGTAGATATAGTCCATTCACGGGGCACGCAAATTTTATCCCAGCTTACTACTCCAGGGTCAATTTTTTGTGCAGTAAGACTTGCATGCATGACTACGCCACTTCCTTGGGAAGGGCCATGCTTTATAGCAGGATGAGCAATGTTAGTAAGACGAAAAATAATTCTATAAAAAATTGCTAAAGGAGAAGACCCTGGTTTCATATTTAATCCCGTGGTTTGCAAATGTAACTTTAAAACTTGATCTAACAGATTGTCAGTTTGTATAGATACGGGATAGTTAGGAAAGACATTAAAATGAATGGGTCCATTGCTGAAACTGGTTTGTAATGCAGCTAACAAATAGTCTTTGAAGGACTCATGACGAGTATCTAACAAACAACACAAAACAGACGCATTTAAACCTTGACGGAATACAGGAGTTATTCCGACCTGCACACAACCTATATGTACAAACTTATAGGTAGACTGCTTTTTTAAATAAGCTAGATCTTGCGGAGAAATTAAAGGAATGTCATATTCTGATTTTGCAGAAGTTTTAACTTGAATGCAAGACTCATGAGATCTGATAGCAGTGCTAGCTAATAAATGAAACGACTTGGATTTCTGGTATACTTCGCTATAGGGAAGTTTCGGGAGCTTCGATCTCGGAAGGGGATTTTCTTCTTCAAAAATATTAGTTTCATCATTAACATGAATAAGATCTGAAAGACTTACGAATGCATCGTCGCGGTCTTCGTCTTGTCGACCAAAAGTCAATGCAACCCAAGATTCTGTGTCCATGTTGTCTGATGCAAATTTTTTGTCCTTCGCCGCGGCTTATCTCGAACGTATATGACCTCAACACGCCTCACCCGGGCTAAAGAACGGTCCACATTCTCTGGTGCACATCTTACGGGATTCAGAAATGTTGTAGAAGAAATCTCTAGAGACAGAAAGCAAAGAAATGCAGCGAGATATGATAGAACAAGAAGAAAACCAGCTCTGATACCACTTCAAGCAACAAAGGATCTTTAAAACTCAAAACTCCATTACACACTTCTTGAACAAATCAAACACTTTAGGAAACTGATTACAGACTTAGACTAGACTTAGACTTAGACACTCTAAGACTTCATAAACTCTAATCCAGGATGCCTTATAATGAACCCGACTCTTCCTTAAATAGGAAAGGAGAGCAGAAAATTACGGGCAACCTAGAAACCTACAGACCGGGAACTGGTAACTCAGGTTACCAAAAAGATTCCTGCTCAACCGACAAAACGAGTACACGCCACTCGTAATAGCACCTTTAGAACGTGGGGAGGTCCACAAAATACATAAAGTGAGTTTTCACGTCACTGTTTATAGAAATGATGACAACAAGCTTGTCATCTAACTTTAAGGACTATACACAAGTACTGGGCCCGACATCATCATCAGAAGATGAGGAAGAATCTTCAGTAGGAATGATTGCACGTTCTTCAACAGGGAAAAGAAGACGCGTGTTGCGCTCGTACCAAAGTCTTGAGACATTTCGGGTCCCGTCTGGTATCTCTACGAAGATATGATCGTGTAGGATACACATACTGGTCAGGGATACGTAGAGGGTATCCAGGTGCAGGAGGAGGTACATTCATGGTATGATGGATGTAGAACTTCCTCCAAAGAGCTCCGTTCAGATTGGCATGGTGACCCTGCATGGTGTTAGTAACAACATAGTATTTCATTTTGACAGAACCAGGGAATTTTACAATTAATAATAATATTTCTAACAGTGTCTGGACTTGGTTTGAAGCAGAGGACTGTTGGACAGCTTAGTCGGCAAAAACTTAATCAAGAAATATTATGATAAGCTGAGATATACTGTTGATCTCCTGGTCAGCTAGGACGATTCCATGCATCATTTGTGAGTGGATCACCTTCTGGCCAGAGCCTAGAAAATTCGAATCGCCATAGTGTGTTTGGCTTTGGAATAAGCTGGCGAAGACGGATTCCTTCACGAGGAGGACTATCATGTGTAGGCTCAGTATATCGAGAATGGCGCCATGGCCATTTCAGATTACAAAAGACCATTGGGTCTTGTCTGGTATGAAAATCAGAAGTTGGTATTTCTGTATCAACAAACCTATAAGCAACTTCTGTCATATTATAATGAGAGACTGAAATTATCCCTCTGGATGTAAGCAGTTGTTCGGCTTCTTGGGACATTCTTTGATCACATACTTCTTTAGATCTTACCATAGGCAAACAGGTGGCTGTGTCCCAAACCAGATGAAGATATTCATGAACAATTTGAGTAACATTGATGGCTTTAAATTGAACTAGTTCTCTGGAGGCAAAATCTGCTAGAGCATTTTTCTTTCCAGAGATATGTTCGACATCAAAGTCGTAACCATCAAACCATTGAGCCCATCTTTGGAGACGACCATAAGTTTTCTTATTTGTTGGGTCACCTTTATACAATCTTCCCTTAAAATGTTGTAAATCAGTTCTTAACAGAAACTTTTCATGTTGAATGAAAAACAGGAAAGATTGGATGGCTCTCTTTGCTGCAAGTATTTCCTTATGACTAGAATGATACTTTAATTCAGGACCCTTAAAAGATCCAGAGGCATACCTGCAAATGTGCTCTGTATCATTCTCTTTGCGTTCTTTGAGGATTGCTCCCCAAGAATCTTCTGAAGCATCTGTCTCAATTATCCAGAAGACATTGAAACCTGAACCAGGCAGAGACAGAGATGGTAAATTCTGGCAAGACTGCTTAATCCTTTGAACTGCTTTGGTCATTGTAGAATCCCATGCTGGGGCATTTTTGCGAAGCCTTTTATTCAGAAGTAATCTATCTGCAGCCACATTTTGATAAAAGCCAGCAATATAGTTAACACAACCTAAAAATCTTTGTAGTTGTGTTTTATCAGTTAATTCATCAGGAAATAAACTGATCTTAGAAACAATATGCTCCTGCAGAAGTATGGCTCCATCTGAAATAGTAAATGCCCAGAAACTGAACTGTGTCTTTGAATGTCTCCATCTTTGTGGGACTGAGACATAAACCATTGGAATATACAGTCTGATAGAATTGCTCTAGATGCTCCAAATGTTCTTTAGTATTTTGGGAGAATACAAGAATATCATCAATATACACAATAAGAAACTTGGAGAGATGACCAAATATCTGATCCATTTTCTTTTGAAAAATGGATGGGGCAGTTTTTAAACCGAATGGCAAAACAGTCCATTCATACTGTCCACCCGGAATGCTGAAGGCAGTCTTAAAAGTATCGTCCTTGTGGAGGAAGATTTGCCAGAATCCTGATTTTAAATCAAATTTGCTATAAACCTTACTGCCATGAATCCGAGTGAGCAAATCATCTCGGCTAGGGATAGGATGTTGCACAGGCAGAATAAACTTATTCAAAGGTTTATAGTTAACAACAAGTCTTTTCTTACATCTCACCTACTCACTCCACTTGTTAACATAAAAGGCAGGACATGTCCAAGGGGACTTGGATGCTTGAATGAATCCACCCTTAAGTAGATTATTAATCTTAGCTTGGCATTCTGTTCGTTCAGAAGGGGACATGCCAATATGGTGTTCCTTAAACTTTGGAGGAGTAGTTGTCTGAAATTCCAACTGACAGTAATGATTTTTTCGATGTACAAAGGCATGGGGATTATCAGAGGAATAGTCATTTTTGATTTTGGAAATCAAAGCATCAATGACAGAGGTATTGAGAGAGATAGATTTATGCAGCCAGTCATTATTAGAAGCTTTACAGGGCTTTGGTGCAGAAGGTATAATGGACTGGTAAGAATGAAGTCTTGGAACAGATCCTTGAGGGAAACGGATCTCTTCTTCACAGATGGTATAAAGCATATGGTGGTTAAGGTTATCTGACCCTAGAAGCATATCATAATGAAGTAGGTCAAATTGGTGAACCTTGAACACAGTTTGGACTTGCCCTAACTGAACAGGAATATAAGCAGAACATTTAGAAATGACTTTCTTTGAATCAAAACTTACTTGTAGAAAGTCAGGAACCCAACAATCACTTGGAATAGCCTTTTCTTTTAACAGGCTAATTTCTGCACCAGTGTCAACCATTGCGTCCAAAGTATATGGTTTGATATTTGGAATACAAATCTGAATTTTACAAAATGGATTGCAGGAAGTTCTTACAGTACTTACATCGGCTTGATGTTATGCATCATTTTGGTCATAGGCTTTCTCCATTATCAGCCTATCGACATCTTCTTCAGTATCAGCACTGTTTGCTGATTCTTCTTCTTGAAGTAATGACTAAAATTCTTCAGTTGCTTTTTGTATGGCTCTTTCAAGAAGGGATATTCTTGCTTGCCTCCACCATTTTCGTTCAGGAGTGCCGACGGCAGGAACTGAAGTAGAAACAGGAACTGAAGGTGAAGGTGCTTCAAAAGGAACTTTGTCTTGCACAATAGCTTCTTCAGGAAATAGGAACGGGAAACTTCTGGGACTTGTTCCTCGTCCTCGACCATAACTGGGAGATCCTGGAGCTCAGGAGAGACGTCCGCGACCATGACTAGCAGGAAGAGAAAATCGATATGGCGCAAAATAAGTTGTAGGAGTAGAAGATCTTTGAGAAGCCAAATGAATATCTTCACGATTTTCCTGTTGGATCTTGGCATCCAACTGGTTCTTTAATTCATAGATTTGTGCCTGTAGAGAGTAATGATGATTTACCATGTGCGGGGGGCACCTTGTGAGTTCTTGCTGAAGTGTATCCAACTTTTGCTTTAGCACAATGGAACTAGGAGCAATAAAAGGATGCTCATATGAACTCTGTATCAGATTACAATGAAAACTAGGTATTGAGTCATACCCTTGATCTGAATCAAAAAATTCATCTTCAGAGGAAGATGTTGAGACTTGGTTTGTGGCAACAATGAGTTCGGAGAACTCGACATCTGATTCACAACTCTCTGTATCAAATATAAGCACATAAGTGTCTCCATCAAGAGAGTGCTCCTGAACAAAACTTACTTTGGCCTTTGCAGAAGCCTTATGACCTTTCTTGGGACAGTCCCGACTTTAATGGTTTCCCTCACAGATGAAACATTCAATCTTTTTACTCTTGGGAAAATATTTCTTTTTTCTAAAGAATTTTCTACGGGGCTTGAAAGGCTTGGATGCACAGTCTGTGCATTTAACAGATTTTTTGAAGCAAGAAGAATGCTTCTTATATTTCTTATACCAGGAAGAATTAGGAGTTGGACAACCGAATTGATTTTCTATTTGTGTGGAACAAAATTTTACTCCTAGATTTTTCTCGGCTTTTAAAGCCTCTTTTCGGGCTTTCTTTTCAATGCAGAGACGTTGGTTAGTCTCTGTAAAAATCTGATTGATCCTTCCAAAGGTTAGATCAGCATCAAAATAATTATGCATGGCTTTTTTATATTCAGTGGAGAAGTATGAAGGAAAAGACTCCACATATCTTAATTTCATTGTAGAGTTAAATGGAGTACCTGAATTGTAGAGGAGCTTTTGCATGTAGCATTGGTACTCTTTAACTTTTGACATGTCGTAGAGTTGAGCTCTCAAAAACTCAAGAATACACAGTCTTTTTTCATCTTCGACTGTGCCAATAAATTCTGTGATGATTGCAGTTGTCAAACTGGCAGTTCCACCCCCAACTCTTTGAGTGTCGTCTTCTCCTTGGCCATTAATGCTTTGATCTTGCATGCGAGGAGGAACATCATACCACCATTCTTTGAGAATGCCAACAAAACCGTTAGCAATGATGCCAGCAATATCTTTGTCATGCTTGCCGAATTGCAGAACTTGGGTATTTGCCCAACCAATCATGCCATAATTCATACATACCTTACTTATTGGGCTCCTTGGATTATATATGTGGCATATAATTATGTTTTTGACCTCTAAACAAGATCAATGCAATGATTTTATTTGAATGGGGTGTTTCCCCTTCGCCATGATGTTTGACCCCTTGCATTATTTGGTCGGTGGAATTACTAAACCTAAGTTAGTAAGGTTTGCACAATCATTGACACGTCTGTACTCTTCTGATCATGATGGAGTTAAAGGAGACCCTGGGTATCATTTGAGTTTGCATGGAAAGTTGTGATTTTGATATCGACCATTTGATCTTGTACCTTCTTTATCTGCACCATTGATTTTACACCTCTTTGTTGAGTTAAGCTTACTTTTTGGTTAATCTTGGTCGAGTAAAAACAACTCAAACCTATCTCATTTTTACTGTGCACTATGGAAGAATAGGGCGAATCCTTAGAATTTTTTTCCCAGACTGCCATTGTTACGTGAATTCGAGCTCAATATTCTTGCATATTTTAGCCTATGGGGGATCTGAGACTTTGAATATTTATATCCTTCTGCCACTTTTTCTCTTTTCAAGCTTCTGAGGAAGATTTTTGCTAGTGGTGGCCGCCATTGTTAGAAGGTTTTCGAGCTCGAAACCGAGGGTTATTTTAATTTTCTCTATGCTCTGTCATTTTCTTGGCTCCCTGCATTCTATTAGATTTATGTTGGGGTTTTGAGATTCCTTTCTCTACACTGGAATTCAGAAGCTTTTGGTATCAAGCCTTTTGGACTCCACACTAGTTCTACTTTGATCCTTGGAGCTCTATTTTCTTTGATAGGTCGATTCTAGGCATAGATGTCACTCTATTTTTGAGTCGAGCACCATTTCACATAGATGAGGAAACGTTTGAAGCCACAAGGTCAAATCTGGAATCCATTAGGTGAGTTGAAGAACCCTCAAGATTTTTGTTTTTCTGGGTCGACACCGTTGGGAATACATCGGAGCCCTTGCATTTTTTTGGTGGGCATTGCGTCTCTGCAGCCATCTTTTTTATTTTAGAGCTCATTGGAAGGCTATGTGAAGTTGTAGCTCGGTATATTTACTTTCTTATGCCATTTTTTGCGGTTTTTTTTCTCAAGCCATTTTGTTCTATGATTTGGTTTTCTTGCTACACATATTTGAGTGATTTGTCTTCAAGCTTACAATTTCATTAATATACCTGTTTCGTCATTATTTTCTTCATCTAATGGGCAAGTTGATTCGATTTCTACCTCTCATTACTTGATACTATGTTTTAAAGACTCCAAGAAAATTAGATCTAGGTATATTCATATTTTTCTATGAGTTTCTTGATTCATGGTTACATGTAATAACATTATGGGGTTTTCTTTAATTTGTTTCTCATGAGCTTGAGCTTGGCATATTCTAGCTCTTCCTGGTTATGATTTCTTGCATTCTATAGCTCGATCCATTCATGTCTTTAAAGTTTCAAAACGTTGGTTAGTTCACCATTAAAGAGGTAAATCATATTTTTCCCTTACTTGTATTTTCAATAGCACGTCTGGTTGTTTCTGTTGCTCCCATTACTTCTTAATAATGTCAGGATTTATCTTTTCTTCTTTCTGTACCTTACATTATGAAATGGGTTTTCCTAAAACCTTGGTTGTTCAATAGATTTGATCTTCTATATATCTAATCTGATTCCTCTAAGCTCGTTGTATTACCGTGTCACTCTATTTCGCATTTGTTCTTAGATTGAGGGTTTGACTGTAATTCTTTAATCTCTACTTCTACTTGTAATCTGAATGTTTCTGAGTTATGGGTACTTCACTTTCGTTTCAAGCTAGGGATTATTTTTAAATTCAGTCTGTTAGTTCTTGAATGGATGCAATTTTGTTATTTTGAGATCTTTTGGAGCCTGAATTGTGACGATATTTGGGTGTTCTATTTCACTTTGTGGGCTCGACATCGAGTTCCCCAATCATTGTTCTCCACTTAGAACAACTGAGCTATTCAATGGTAAGCATTTTTTGATATTCTATGCTTTATTTAAACCTTTTGGTGGCATTGGAGCTTCACTTTCTCGTACGAAGCTGAAAGTTTTTCCAGCGTATGGCTGTAAATTTCACCTGCTCCATTTGTCTTCTATTTTTGGTTTTCTCAGTCTACCAAATCTACCTCTATTAACTAAATTCGAAGTTTTTTTTAAACTAGCATGTATGTTTGCTTGAAATTTTCTTTTAATATAAATTGTGCCTTGTTTTTAATACTTTGATGCATAATTCTACATTCAATAGTAATTCCGGGTCGTGATTTTTGTGAATACCCCAAATCAAGGTTTAGATTGAATTTTTTCTTAAGGCACTTGATCCATATTTAAACTTGTGAATGTATTTGAGGACTATTGTTTATAAAACTAGACCTTTGTATTTGTTTGAGTCTTTTCTTGCATGATGGCATGAAAATATTCATTCTCTGGGCTTTTGGAGCTATGTTTTCTAAAATACTTGCTTTGTAATTAGAGCCCATCATATAATCTTCTCTATAAACTTTGAAAAATGTATCTTTGAGTTCAGGCTGAAATAAATTTCTAAACTTTGTAGTTCTTTTGTCTGAATTCTACCAAACGTATAATAAATTTTCTTTCGTGAATTAGTTCTTTGAAACTATCGATGGGGGCAACACATGTTTAGTTTGATACTGAACTTCATTTTTCTAAAAATCACTTTCTTGATTTAATCTAAATGAAAACTCTGACATTTTGTATTAAATTTAAATAATATTTCAGTGACTACGAATTTGTGATATATCATGAGCTGTAACTTTAATCTTAAAAGCTCACTTCTAGGTGATGAAAATTGTACTTAATACTTTGACTATGTCATGATTGTTGTGAGAGGCTTGAAAGAATTCCCTTTTGGTTTCTTTAACATGATTGTACCTTGACCATTTTACTTTAAGCATGTGCTTTAAGATGCAAGTCCTTAATACTCTTGAATCTGAATCAATGCTCTAAGTTGAAGACGATCCAATCATGTTGTTCTATTTTGCATATTTGATTTTTTTTGGAACAATTTTTTTGTCTCTAATCTATTGCATTATGAAGTCGCATAACTGAGATTCTTTTGCAAGCTTGTATTGATGAGTATAGCTATATTGGAGATGTTTGAAAGCTTGATCTTATGTACCTATTATCATGAATACTTGTAGATTTTTAATCAATATGTACTTTATCATCTGTATTCTCCTTGGTTATGATTCCTTACTTGAAGACCTTGAAGTACCTTCTTTTGAATACAATCTTCTTTTAAGGTTGGAAATTTGAGCTTCTCGGTATGCCTGTTGATGGAAAACAACTTTGATACTCTTACATATTTGTTTTCTCCCTATAAGACTATACTTGCGTATAGTGAACTGTAGATTTTTTTAAACATGAAATAGTCTCCTCAATCTTACTATTTTTCATATTCTCTTATGAAGAGTTGAAACTATTGAAATTGAATTATTTTGAGAAACTATGCTTTGGTGCTAACAACCATTGAAGTTGTTCCGAATATGATGTATTTTCTTGATAGTTGTAGCTTTCCATTTCCAACAGCTCATTATGACCTTATCTGTATGCAAATGATCTTCTCGACCTCCTTTCTGTATAGAAAATATGATGGAAATGTTTTGTAACTGATGAAGTAGCATTATTTCTTCTCCTTCTAACAGTTGTACTATATCATTTTTGTATACATATGGATGTCATATGATAGAAATTTGAGCTCATTGGAAACCTATTAATTTTATATTTTGATCTGAATGTTTCAAAGTATGTAAACACAATAGATAGTGTTTCTTTATTTCTTCTTACATGTACTTACAAATTTAGAAAAACTAGTTATAAAATATTAGCCTTTTTAACCTCTCTTGTGTTCCATAGTGACTCTTTTTTCTCTCCTTTATGTCTGTCATGATTAATGTGAATGTCATGATATTCTACAAAATAGTACTTTTATTTTTGTATCAGCGTTGATGTATCATATGCCTCTTGATCTTAGGAGATTCAGTTACCTGAAGGCAATAGCATAGGCATGTAGATTTAACCTTGAGCTAAAAACTGGGAGTTTGCTTGTTACGCTTTCAGGTAAAATGTTGTATTGGAATGATACAGAGAAGATGAAGATAAAGTAACTGAAACTGGAAAAATAAATACCAAGAGGAAACCTCAAGGAAATGATGGGTTTATTCTACATTCCTTTGCTTTTATATTTATGCAAATGTATCTCTTATTTCAGTAGTTATAAGTTACATCCCACGGCTTGTGTGGGAAACATTAAATTTCTTCATGAATAAATGACATTAATTTATGTAACTAAGTTGTATAATTATTTATTCATTTAGCTTTTATGATATGTGTTTATTGTATAATTAAATAAACAACTAAATCACATGATTAATAGTATTTAAACATGAATAAATAATGAGATTTGATGTACCTGTAATTTAATAATGAACTCCTTTATATGTAAAGTGTGACTTTGTTTTTTGGTATTAAGTTTAAATTCTCACCTAAATTGTGATTCCCACCTTCAACAAGGTAATGCATTGGTCCTTTAGGAATTTTGTGTTTTCTTGCTAAAGAAAAATATGAAATGGCAGTCTATGTGAGGTGTTACATTATGTAACAACACACATAGATGCAGATTGCATGTTGTTAATTAATGACTGCAACTAAAAACACAATAAAACAGTATGATTTTTCCCCTAGTTATATTCATTCATCAATGCATTCCATCGTAAAAAAAGTTTCAAGTTGTCCATTTTTTTGCAGGGTAAAAATGGAGAAAAATTTGGCGAATCACGTGGACATCTACCTACTAGATGATTTGATCAATGGCCTTAAAGCATCCATTGGACATGAAGTCAACCTGATAACCTGAAACTAAAATCTGATTTGAAATTAAAACTCAACCCCTTGAATCTGCATGAAGCACTTCTGAACCTATTAGTGCAGAATCACATCACCCATGAATGTCTGTAACCAGATGGGTTGAGACTCTCAATGTGATTGCACAACATGGAGCATCTCTCAAAGTGTGGGATCTTGTGAGTTGAGATACCTCTCTGGATTAAGATCGGTTCCTATTCCTCTATTCAGGTGCATATAAATAAATTTTACAGAGGACCTACTCTAAGCCTACTCTATCTTACCAAGGAGACAAGGTTGAGAAGATGTAAGAAAATAAACCCAAGCTAACGAGGTGATGCACCAAAGGAATGTTAGACACCCATTTTGTAACTTAACACAAACCATAAGAATGCAATACAACACCATGCACAGGTAACCAAACTATGACGAGAGATCAGAAGGAAATAATGAAACACATGAGAGGGTCGAGAATCATCCACAGACATATATCATTGCTCCAAAATTGATACAGTAAATTATAGTGGCCAAGGGGAAAAACTTATCATTACAACTTGAATGGGGAGGTTAGGACTCCATGAACTCGTCTACAGACCAGAGGAGAAGGGAGGGTGCAAAACAGAAATGTTCAACCCTTTACAAAGGGCCTAGCTCCTTCTTTTATAAATGTTGCTCAGAGAGAAGAAGGAGAGAGAGGAGAGAAAACTAATTTGAAGCTAAGTTATTGGCCATCAATGCCTCTGTAAATCCGCCCCAAATCTATCATGTTCGTCACTTTGTGTCTACTTAGCATGTTGAAGAAGGGAGAGCGGCAGACCGAATCAAATCTGATCTAGTTATTGGGGACAATCAAATTGTATATTAATGGTGTGAAAACATTTCCCCATTTTTCACCCACCAAACCTCTTTGCAATTAAAGTTTCAGGTTTTCATGGCATAGACAAGGTCGAGACCTTTCCAACGGTGCCAAATTTGTTGAATTTCAGGCACTGGGCCGAAATATATATCCATTTGAATGTTTGAGTCGAGTCTGTACAAAAATGGCAAAAACTAGTGAGCAGAATGGGTCCGCGGGCCTGAAACTCACTTTGTGCCCTTTGGCACCAAAAATGAAAAATGTAAAAGTTGCCCTTCAGCCCCGCAATTCACTTTGTGGCAAAAAATCATTTTCGGGCCCGACGGTCCACTTTTTCCATTTGGGAAAAACGTCACTCCAAGGCCCGCCGGCCCACATACATTTGAGGCTTTACACGTGGCTCTTTGGGCATCAGTGGAGGCACGGCTCATTTTTTCACTTTACGCCTTCTTGGGTAAAAAGTTCAAATTACCTCCGACGACCTGCCGGCCCGCTTTGAATTTTCAACATGGCCACGTGTCCTTTTACGGGCCTTAGGCATTTTTCTTCATTTTGGCCTTAAGATCCTCTACAGGCTTGCGGGCCCAAAATTCACTTTGTGTTATTTGCAAAAGCACAAAAGTTTTAAAACTCCCCACAGACCCGCGGGCCCACTTTTTTTACTTAGGAAAATTTCCCTCTTTGGGCCCGCCGACTAGAATTTTCCATTTTTGAAAAAATTTCAAATCTCCCGCCATCCTGCTGCTCCGCATTGGCAAAAATCCTTAAAAACTCACGCTGGCCCACTTTTGGGAAAAAATACCTTCCAAGGCCCGTAGGCTTGTAACTTGCAAAATATGAGGAGTTAGAAGGACTTCTTGGTATCTTTGGAAAGGGGAAGAAATTTCCCACACGATGAAGATGTTTTCAGGAAACCTTAAATGATTAGAGTATCTAAAAAATTGGATTGAAGCACAAAAGAGGAAAAAAGGTGCAGTTGACCAAAAATAAGCATGAGCTTATTTTGGATAACAATTTGGCTAGTCATAGGGGATATGTGCCTACTAGATGAAAAAATCAGTTGCTTTTTGAAACATCCATTGGGCATGGAGTCATGAATGATAGCTTGATACTAATCTGAACTTTGAAAATATGATCCCTGAGCCACTTGGAAACCACCGAAACTAGAGCTGATCTCACCAAATGCCATTTTCAATACACTTTGCAAGAGAAATAAGACACCACAATACACTATGTACAAAATTGGAAATCATACCACACCCCAAGTGGGATATTCTGAGTGTGTAAAATCACTTATTTTACTGAAAGAAAACCTAACTACTATATTTTAACCAGAGAGAAAGAGAGCTCAAACAAATCCTACAACTGACAGGGAGAAATAGCTTCCCTTTTTCAAAAAGGGCAGCCATGCAAATGATTTGGAACTAAATGTGGCTGCTTATATGAGTGAAAAATTGACTCATCAAGGTGTTAACTAGAAACAAAATAAATACCTCTTTTAGTTATTCTACTTTTGGATTGAAGAGGCATTGCAGCTGATCCTTGGTACTTTGATACTCATCCTCATGCTTAGAAGCAAGCATGACTGGTGTTGGCTTCTCCCTTGGCTCCAATGAAGCTAAGTACCTGATTGGGCAAGGTCTGATCCTTTGAATTTTCCCACTGCTCTGATATTTAACTCCAAGAATGGAGTCTTCTGGCAAGTATTCCTAGATGGATTGTGTGAAAGAGATGATGTCATCCTCTTGCTCTTTCCTTTCCTCCTCTTGTGAAGAACATGGAAGATTCCTGTCTTCCAACCTTGGTTCCAAAGGGATGTTGTGAAATTCATGTTGTTGTCCTTGAAATATCTCCTTCATGGTAGCAGGATCCTGTGCTTGGAAGGTGGATGATGGAGGATAAAATGATGTGGTCTCCATGGGATCTTCTCCATCAAAAAAATCCTCCAAGTTAGACAGATAATCTATCTCTTTTTTGTCCTATTGCATGTGCTTAACCTCCTTCATGGTATCCTCCTGATCTAAAAAATTCTCACCATGGTTCCCTCATCCTCAAACATGAAGTTTGAAAGCTCAAACTCTTCTTCAACATTAGAGCTTTAAGGGGATGAAGTGGGAGGAAGAATTGAAGGTTTTTCTATGGCTTGCTTTGTACTTGAAGCCTCTTGAACTGTATGGTTCTCCACCATTATGGATTCATCAATCAAATCAAGCCCTTTAAATGAAAGCAAAAAATATTCAACAATTCTTTCTTCATCAAGTGGCTTCAACTCTGACTTGATCTCTTCCATTTGCTCCTCTTCAATAGGACTTGGAGCTGATTGTTCTTCTTCATTCATGACTGATTGTGCAGCTTGAATTGGATCAACATTTTCTTCAAATAAATTGCCATCACGGGCACTCCATTCAGGGAAAAATGATGGTTGATCATCTCCTTCTTGTTCTTGTTCTTGTTTTGCTGCAAACTCAGCCTTAGCCACCATTGGCTCTTCAAACTTGACCTCCTCTGTTGTTTTAACCATCAAGGGGATCTTTGCAATCCCAAATATGAGAGCCCAACTCTTCAAAATTTCTAACATTTCTTCTCTATTTGGCTCTTCTTCTTGCTACCCTTGGCTGGTTGTCTGATTTTCATCTTCCCAACATGGATTTGGGGGGGGCAAGAGGAGGGGTAGGTTGGGATTCAACCAGTTTTGTTGTTGTTTGTGGTGGAGATGGAAGTGGAACTCCTTGTCTCTTTAGAGGGAATGACTACTTGGAAGGGAAAAGGACAAAAGAATTAAGATGAGATGGAAGACTAGGATATGGAGAAGGGAAAGAAAATTTGGGGCAGCATACAATGGGCTTGACTCTTGACCATGCTGAAATGATAAAGTTTGTGAAAGAGAAAATGAAGGACAAGGAGTTGGTGGCTAACTTACCCATTGACAAGGTTGTCTTGTATCCAACTCATAAGCCTCAATCTCCTAAGCCCATTGTGCAAGTTGGGGCAGCATTTCAATCATGAAATCAAGCTTCTCCTGAGGGCTGAAATGTCTTGGCATAGGGCCTTCCCATGGACAAGGTGCCCTGCAACCAATCCTAAATGCCTTCATTTGTATTGTAGCCCTTGACTGAATAATGCGAACCTAAATTTTTTGAATCTTCTCTAGCAGATTAGCTTCTTCAGGTGTGGAACTACCTCCAAAATCTATATACCCATGCTCTGTAATAGCTATATAGTTTGGCAAATGACCAAACTGATTTGAATCTAGGTCACTTGGATATCCATAGTGCTGATTTTCATTTTGAAACCTTTCTGGAGGTGTATTGAAGTAACCTGGAGATGGATCTAAATAGCACTATTGCTACAAGTGTGAATTCTAAGATGGAAATGAAGTCATGATTGCACAACCTCATGGAATGGAAGAAAATGAAAGATGTGGAAGAAAATGAATGAAAATGGATGGAAAAAGGTCTGCAACTTAAAGAATGGGTTGTTAACCAAATGGAATCACCAGATGTGCTTTACATGTGTCTCCAAAGGCTGAATCTCACCAAGAACACATCAACTTGGTGAAATGAAGTGGTAAGGTGCTTCAAACCTGTCTCACCAAGCATGCAAAAACTGTTAGTTATGGTAGCACGGTGACTTAATATTTTTTGTTTGATAATGAGACACCTTGGAAAGATGAGAAAAAACTAACCTCAGTGTCCCATAGGGCATGCCAAAATTGTTAGTGCAAAATCACAGCACCCACGAATGGCCTAGTTTTGTGTGGAGCATTCAGTGTAATATGCATAACATTGGACCATCTCCCAAGTTGTGGGACATGCAAACTTGAGATGATCCTCCAGAGAAAGCTGGTTCTTGTTCCTAAACTACCTGCCACCATCTACTGTAATGTAGTAAAAAATAATCTATCCTAATCTAACCATTCCAAGGAACTAGAGAGAAAGAGAGAGTGAAAGAGATCCTACACTAAAGCGGTGATACAGTAGATAAGGAAAGAGGCGAGATACTCTATTGAGGGAGGATGAAACAGGGGAAAAAGAAGATGAGGGAGGCCAGACAAAAGTTACACAAACCCAGATCCTAATCCACCATCAAAACTCCATGAAAAACGACATCCCACACTTGCAAACGTGAAATACATGCACAAAAAATAGATTTGAAAGGGAGAGGCATAGAGAAACAACAAAAACATGAAAAACGGTTTAAGAACACCACAAAAACACGAGTTTATTACTCTAGAAGAGTCATAGACCATTACATTTCTGCTCAAAGGCATAAAATCCACTTGGAAGGCGTAGGAGAAGGCTTACAACTCAAATGGATTAGGGCAAAAAATTTGACAGAGTTTCCCCACTCCCAGAATGTCTCTCCTCTCAAATGAGAAGTGTTTACAATATATAGAACAATGAAAACCAGAAAGAAAGAAGGAAAAAATGGACTCTGCTCTAATAGCTCAACCACTAACCATCAATACCCTACAAATCTGCCTACAATCTGTCAATTCTAGTTCCCCATGTCTATTTGGTGTGTTGGAGAATGAAGAATGGTGGATCAAATCAAATATGGGTAGTTAATGCAATCGGATCCCGTATTAATGGCTTGAAAGACTTTTTCCTATTTTTCACTCACTAAAGCCTGCTAAAAATAATAATTTATGTTTCCATGGCATAGAGGAAGTTAAGATATTTCTAATGGTAACAAATTTTTTGAATTTCAAGCACTGGATCGAAAGATATGCCCATTTGAAAATTTGAATCGAATTTGTACAAAAATGTCAAAAAACCTAGTTTTGCAAAACGGATCCGTGGGCCCGAAATTCACTTTGGTGCCTTTTGCAAAAAAATGAAAAATTATTTAAAAAAAACTCCCATAGCCCTGCAGGCCCGAAATCTAGTTTAGCTAAAAAACGCTCCACGGGCCCAAAATTGAAAATGCACTTTTTTGAGAAAGTTGCAAAATTTCCAAAGTTTCCCTGCCAGCCCGCTTCCTTGCAGTGGACAAAGGCCTAACACGTGGCTTCTCTAGGCATCGGTAGAGGTGCGGCTTACTTTTACACTTTACGCCTTTTCAAAACAAAATCTAAAATTCCAAAGTTCCTCCAACGACCCGCCTTCCCGCTTTGACTTGAAACATGGCCACGTGTCCCTTTGGAACTTAGGCATTTTTATTTTATTTGGCGTAAAGATCCTCCGTGGGTGCATGGGCCCATAATTGTAAATTGTGTTTTTAGTGAAAAGTTTGCAAAGTGCCAAAGTTCCCTGCAGACCCACCGGCCCGAATTTACACTTGGGATACATTTCCTCCGTAGCCCTGCATATTCACTTAGCAAAAGAAATCATCCATGCGCTTGCAGACCCATAATTGTAACTTGTGCCTTTTGCACAAAGTGCAAAATGCCAACTTATCTCCCACCACTCCACTGGTCCGCAATCTTCCCCTTCGCGAAAAGTCTTCCACAGGTCCGCTAACTTGCTTTTGGCAAAAAATCCTTCCAAGGCCTGCCGGCCCATAACTTGCAAAATATGAGGAGTTAGAAGGACTTATTTATATTTCTTGAAAGGGGAAGAAATTTCCTATCAGATGGAAATGCTTTCAGGGGACCTTAAGTGCTTAAAATATATAAAAATCCAGATTGAAGCACAAAAAGGGGAAAAAATGGTGTTAGTGGACAAAAAATAAGTGTGAGCTTATTTTGGTCAACAGAGACATATGTTGATGATATTTTAGTGAAACCTAAGAAGCGAGACAACAACTATTAAATACTTTTGATCATTCTTTTAGGATTCATTGAATACATCATAACCTTAAATATAGAGATATGTGCGTTTGGAGTCACTAGAGATAAGTTATTAGAATACTTCATTTCTTGTTGGCAGTTTTATGTGGATCCTACAAAAATATGAGATGTTATTAAAAAGAATCCACTGTAAGACAATTTTGGCATTAGGTCCTTTGTGTGTAATCTTCAGGAAATGCACAGGTTTTCCCCTGATTTGACAAATGTTGTCCATCCTATCAATGGGTTTCTAAAGAAATATTTTGGTAAGGCATGGACTGATTAATGTCACAACACATTTGATTCATTCAAGTGCTTTCTCATGTCTCCACCCACATTTATGCCACCCAAACCCGATCATCCTATGATTTTGTATTGTTAAGACACATATGTCTCGATTGTGTGCATGTTGAAAAAGGATGACAATAATGGTCCTGAACACATCATATATTTAATTATTCTTACATTTATTTACTATGAATTCTTGTACATCGCAGAGGAGAAAGAGTGTTTTTACATTGTGTTCACAACTAATAGGTTAGAGTATTACATGCTTAACTAGGAAATGAGAGTAATTGTTAAACAAAAGAAATTGGGGACATTCTTGACTAAAGAATACTTATCTAAGAAGGAAAGTAGGTTTATAGAATTAATAGGTGAATTCAAAGTTACCTTTATTAATCAAAATTCCATTAAAGAATAAGTCATCATAGATTAATTAGCTGATAACCTAATAGATTGTGGTCATATAGTTTACTTTGATTTCCCCCATGAGTCTGTTTACTACATAGAGGAAACACCCATAATTTCTAATTTTTCATGGTATACAAACATAATAAAACACATAATAGATCAAACATATCATAAGGATAAAATTCTCAAAAAATGTGATGGGTACGTATCATAACTGTAGAAGAAGTTTTGTATTATAGATATTTTGATGGTATGATTCTAAACTACGTTAATGAAGAAGAAGATGAAAATATTCTATTTAAATTTGAAAGTGGAATTTGTTGTTACCATTTTGGATGACATTTGACCACTCACAAAATCAATCAAATGGGATATTTCTAGTCCACATTAGAACATGAATATGTGGAGTATATATTAAATTGCTAAAAGGTCAAATATTAATCGAAGGGCCTTTATTTAATAGTAAAATTCTCTCCCTCATTGTCGGATGGCCAAAAATTTACCATCACGTAAATGAGATACTTCACAAAGTGGTTTGAGTCCATCCCTCTTACTACGTTTCCTGGATTGATCATTTGTACATTTATCTTGAGCTAGATCATTTGTACGCATGGTATCCTACATGCAATGTTTTTGATAATGGCACTCCCTTTAAGAATGATTAGGTGCATGATTTTGGTTCTCAATTTAAAATATCTCACCACACAACCTCTTTATACTATCCACAAGCAAATGGACATGAAGAGGAATATAATTAAACTCTGAGGTTCATTCTTATTAAAACAGTTAAGGAGAATTAGAGAGACCGAAACTTAAATATTTTTCCTATGTTGTTGGCACATGGAAATTTTATTCAAACTCTAATGGGGGCAACACCTTTCTCTTTATTTTTCAGTTTCAAAGCATTTATAATGCTAGATGTATAATTTCCAAATATTCACATGTATTTACAAGGAATTATTGATGAAGATGTGTAACAAGAAATGCGATTGGCTGATTAAAAAATATGGGATGAAAAGGCGGCTTAGGGATGAAAAACATCATTGGGTATATGTAGATAAATGGTGATTTTTTTCAACAAAAATTTCTATGAGCATGAATTCTGGGTAGGATACCTTGTCTTGAGATGGGATAGCTAAATAGATAAAAAGTTTGGCGAAGGTAGGAAGTTTAGGATTAAATGGCTTGGACCCTATCAAGTCATAGAAGATTTGAAAAATGGAATGTATCATCTCGGTACTCTTGAGGGTGAATAATTTAGTGAGTCCATTAATTCACTTCACCGATAACATTTCTATATATAAATTTTTAACATTTGCATAGTATCCTTCATTGCATTCATATTGTGTTGTTACATACATTATCAAATTGTTTAAATCGTTCGATGGAAACTTAGTGTTCAAGTAATTCATCGAATTTATAACATTGGAAAATATCCTAATCATACCTACTTCACCATTCTTTTAATAAATTCCATCTGTATAATATTTATCATCAATTTCATTTAAGAGAAATATTTTGACACTACTTCATAAGGTCTTATATATTCATTCTTCTCCACGATTGCGT